>JASANC010001430.1:0-18323 GCA_030248135.1 Theristus sp. LFF4_11 | reverse complement strand
CGTTTTTTACTCTCGCATTCGCATATTTGAAATGAAACTGACGTGAACGGGCCTTAATTAGCCTAAATTCGATTAGCGCTCACAATAAAAATTCATCGAACGAGCAGGCTATCTGAAAGTATCACCCGAGAGTACCCAATAATTTGCAGCAAATACCATGCATCCACTGGGGTAGCAGCAACATTCCATTCCAGGAAAATATCACTGCCCCACTGCGTTGATGTTAATGCGACGTAATGTGGCACATATTTGAAAATGTAGCAATGGTGCTTTCAAGCTTTATGTAAGATACAAATCCGTTGTTGCTAATATGTTGCAAAAGCACATTTTTATACAAACATACCATTCGATGCAGCGTCCTACACTGACACAATTAGCATCTGCTTTTCGTTGTCGGACATGTGCATCGCATGATGTTGCCTGCTTCCAGGCATCCACTAACGCTGCTGCTTCTAACATTTTTTGAACCATCCACATCCACCGTATCTGGTAAACCTCGGAGCTTAAACTTCGCAAACGTTGTAAAAAAAATGTTGACGGTGTTTGTTGTGTCAATATTTGAACTCACGAGTGCTGCGCGGTCTGTGCACCACAGCTTTGTGCCAGTCTTATGTGCTCTGTACAGGTCGTGTCGAGACACAATATGGTAGCTACCGTACAGGTGAGGTTTTTTACGAATTTTTTTTCAATGTGTATGTCTCTCGTGCCGATGTCACAAGTGCGTACAAGCACAAGCGTTGTGCATAAATGGGAGGTTAGGCTAAAAAACGGTGTGTTGCCTCAAGTATTGCATGATGCGTGTACTTTGCTTTAAAACACCCTCAAAAGTACTTGCACAGAAAGCGCCAAGGCATGTATGTAGCAGACGCACAAATTTTACCGCACATGTTGGCGTAAGAGCCCGCTGCGTAGCTTTTAAGCAAGCTGAGGCACGAACTGTCTACTCAATGTACAGGGTGGTCGAGAAGTGGTGGAACATCTTTTATTGTTGGGAGCTGCCGTTTGCATGTCACTTACCGGATTGAACTGAAGTTTACAGCACGTCTCAAGTTTTATCAACGGAAATGGCCGAGTAAACATGGCAGTTTTTTTCAAGGCACAAGAAGGGCGCGAAATTTGAATAAAAGAAAAAAACGTTCAGAAACGGAATTGTATATTAAATTTGACGTTAAACTATTATCTTTTCGTACGAAGGAGGCGGAGTAATGTTGAATGATGTGTGGAAAAGCCGCACAGCTGAAAAAATGTTTCGCACCAGAACGTAGTTCGAATATGAATTAAAATAAATTTTGTTTAGTGAGAAAACATTCTGACTGGTTTGTTGTCAATTTCGTGCACAAATCTGTCGTCAGAATACGTTTTTGCTGATTTCAAATTGCCGCGCAGCCATGAAACATTTTCTCTATCTGTGCGTGCAAACGCATATTGGGTCACGTTTAATAAGAAAGATAATAGTTGATTCTTCGTGCTATTCTATTTACCTATTATTCCTGCCTTGCACACACGATTGACAAGAATTATCTTGACATTTATTGAAAAAGTTAACTCATAGCCCACTACAGATCCCGTCTTGATAGAGAATACAAGGACTGTCTTATTTATTCAGCCATACTGTACTTTTGGGCATCTAAATTCTAAGTTTTGTTAAAACTGGTTCAACTGTTGACAAGTTACAAGGCTTCAGATGTCCCACTACATCTGGAACACCCTGTACATTGCATACCCCATCAACGGAGCTCTTTCCGTATACACGCATGTAAGCACGTGTGATTTCACTCATTTGAAAGTGTGCGTGCGTTAGTTTTGAAACAAGCGCGTACTGATTTCGCGACATTGCATGCTTCTGGATTATATGCACTAAATCGGTGCAGTGTGTATAATTTTAAAATCATTGATCACTGCAATTCTGTTGGAAGCTTTAAACCATGTAATTACGAAGAAGAAAGTTGTTGACATTACTTTCAGTCAAGACATGTCAGAAGGAATCCAGCGTCTCTCCCTTATCTCCATTATGTCCGGGCGCCGGAACTTTTAGGCTTTGATAACACTGCGTTGCGTTTCAAGTTTCCGCGCACAACTAATTTTTCAACCAGTGCATTGATACACTTTAGGTTTACTTGATCTAATTGTTGACACGCAAGCCACATCTTGCCCCCATAGATGTTCTGATACCGTTTTTGAAAGCATTTTTTGATGCACACTTGCAAAAAGATATCAAAAAGCTCAGATTCCGCAGGTATTTGAACGAACTTTTCTTCACAGATGGAAAAACATTCCCGTTGTTTCATGGTGGACTAATAATTTTAGGCTGATCAGGCGATACGATACACCGAAGAGCTTTTAGGTCAGTGCAAGTTCAAAACACCGAAATCTGTCGCTTAAAAAGGTCATTCTTGTTGCGTTCCCAACTCTGCTTTGCTGTCAGCTTAACCAATAATGGTTTTACTTGCGGTTCGATGCGCTTCCACTTGCATGCACATCCCAAAGTTGGGGGGTAATTCGAGGCGTCAGAAAATATGTCCTTTCCCCGGACACTTGTTCTCCATTTGGTCGATATCCAATTGGCAAAAAATCGAAACAATTTTGCAGACTGCATTCATGTGTAGCAGTCTGCTTTATTTTCGCCCTGTCATTCCGCCAAAGCTTTAAAACTAAGATAAAATCAAGCCAACAATTTAGTGAAATGCTGAAAATTTTCAAAACCCCATTTTCCGTCGTATTTTCCCAGGTTTTTTCTTCAGTACCCCGCACTGAAAATGTAAGTGCACTGCAACTTGCTTGACTGGCTTGGTCTGCTGGTGTAGTTTTCAACAAGCAACTACACACAAAACACAGCAAAGTACATCATGTACACGTTTTTGCTGACTCTTCAGTGAAAAATTATTGACCTTGGCGTCTGCACTGCCCTCGCCGAGGACTCAGAAGCACATGTCGTCTGTTTTTTCTCTTGCGTTTTTGGTCATGTTCATGCAAAACCGTGCCTGCAAACGTGTCGACTCTGTTGACAACTAAACACGGCAACTACCGTATCGGGTCTCGGCACGACTGTGTGTCGAACTGGAAGTATGATTTTTTTTTAAATTTTCAGGCAAGATTCTTTGAAAAACAATGTTTCTATTGCACACACACCGTTGCTTGCACAAAGCGAATTCTTCCTCAACAATAGGTAAAACATCGTGTGAAGACCCACAGTTGATACCGTATCTAACTCCCAGAATCGTGACATGAACAAACTGACAGCTAATATGGCAGCATCTGGCAGCTACATAATTTTATATTGTTTTTTTCAATCAGCCACGTTTTCTTTGATTTTTCTGCCACTCTCCACAGACTGTATTGATTTATTCTTTATTTGTTTTTCAATCTCTTCTTGTTGTTTTGATGAACATGAATAGTTTTTCTGTTCGTATTCTAAAGTTGTGCGAGCACTGAAGTCTTAAAAGGAACGGACAACATTTTGTCTTACATGTAGAGCAAACTTTCGGATAGATCTGGCTCGCATATCAATCGTAGAATTGATAACTTGTCGAGACGAAATATACCCTCCTGTGTCTCATTCGTGGCTTGATTCACACAATAATGGTTACGAAAATCTCCGAAAAGGCGTCCGGTTCGTGTCCGCACCGCTGTATCCTGTCCCGGAGATAAAAGTAGGCTCATACCAAGCCGAGGGTGGTTTCGCTACTCACGGCTGCTATAAGTTATTTTTAGTTCCGGTTTACGACGGGAAGACAGGACACGGCGGTGGACATTTTTATTTGGCGTAGTTCAACAACAAAATTTCAACAAACTGTTGCGCTTTGTATACCGGTAGGTGGAGTTGCTGCGAAACTGTGTAGTTATTGCCGCACCCGCATCATTTCCGAAAAAGAACGTCAAAAAGCTAAAAAAACGTAAACATTCACCATGTTTTTTTGCGTCTATACTTTCCGTTTTTTATATCTTTGCTCTTTTTACCTTTTTTCCACTGCATATAGCTGAAACTATTTCACGACGAAAACGCACACGCAGAAAAAAAATTGCGCGCTGCTGGCCCGCTGGTAAACCTGTTTCCGTTGTTACCTGGCTGGTTACTGCGCTGCCTATATTATGTACAATGCTTCAATCTCAAAGAACATTTCGCGCATTTGTTGAAAAAAAACGGTGTGCGTTTTGCTGTGCTATGTGGAGTCGCAGATTTCTCTGTATTTTGCAATGAAAATGAACATACAAATGTAGGTGCGTGTAAGTACGGTGTATGCCACCGCTGTGCTCACACAGTCACATGGAATGTTTTCCAACCAATTTTTAAGGTACATGTATGAAAAATTTGCTATTCTTCATTTCAAATGCCAATTTTAGTGTTTCTTCTTTAGTGTAACGCTGAACAAGTGAACAATAACAGCTACAACAACAATACAGAGTAATACGTATTTCAGTCAAGTGGTCGCTTTGTGTTCGAGATTAGGTCAGATTTTGGACGCTCTTCTTCTCTCCCCGAATGACCACTGTCCATTGAATTTTACATCCGTTTTGCATTCGCGCAAATCGCGTTTTGCCGCATTCATTATGCCAATCGTAAATAATCATCAGTGACCTGCCCGTCTCCTGCCCGCGTGCGCACGCATGTAAAAGTTTACCAAATCACTTCTGACCCGCTGATTGGCTGTATTTTCATTGCTACAGCCAATCAGCGTGCTGCAAACTTAATAGCAGCCAATCAACGGCCGGTGTTGGTGCGTGCGCACGCGAATGGTCACATTTGTAAAGTGTGTGCTTTGCCTTGGCAACAATGCTGAAAACACGCGATTTTCGGACAGTGGCGCTGAAAATACACCCATGCATTTTGAACACGCGTACACTTTTGTTATCATCATGTGAAAATTGATACTGTTCGTTCGGAATTCAATTCAGAGATCATAATAGTTTAGTACGCATTGCAAGTGCGAGTGTTTTGTCATTTGATGGTGGTTTCATGTTCCGAAATTGTGTACCAAAAATTTGTTACAGTGCGGTATTTTTTGTTAAGAAAAAAGCTTGTTGTCGGTTCAAACTTTGACGTCACCATTTCAGGATGAAGCTTACTGGAGATATTATTTGAGTGAAGCAAATTGGTTCTTGCTAATTCTGCAGCATGCACAAAACAAACCTGAAAAAGGGCAATTTTCGAAATTAGTTAGCCTGTTTCACCAAATAGGAACAATTTTCAATTCGTGCATGTGGATTCGCGTTTCCCATGGATGACCGTTCACTAAATCACTATTATTGTTTCCGGACGTTTTCCCAATATTCTGTTCGTTCATTATTTCTGCCATTTTCCACCATATTTCATCTCATGCATTTTTGCAAAAATTGTGTTCAAAATTCAATCAATGGAAAACCGAATCCTTAATTCGAAAATGTTCATGGTGAATGTTTAGAATTTTAAAAGATTATTACCCTAATCGCTCAGCAATTATGGAGTTTTTCATTTGATTTCTTTTGTGTTCTTCTCGCTTTGCTTTCCGATAGTACACAGTTGTTTGTTTAAAGGGGCATTTATGAAGCAGTATTTAGTGACCGCATAGCTATGTTTTAACACAGCTACGCGTCACTAAATACTGCTTCATGAATGCGCCTTAAGAGTGTTGTTTTTGTTACCAGCAGAGCAGCTCTCAGCAACTTTGTGTTGTATTTAGCAAAAACCAGCGCTTCTCAAGAAGCTCTTCAAAATAAGCGTTTTCCTGTCCGCGAATGCCCCAAGCGCAACCGAACGTTGTCCGTGGCAACGTAAAGGCATTTCTTCCAACACTACACCTTGCTTTACCATATTTGCGCAGTTTGTGCTCGCCATAAATGTTTGAGAAAAACTCTCCTTTTCCACGTTCAATTTCACCAGCGCAAACACGCACACACACCTTCAATTCAAATACATAATAATGATTCAGTGTGTGCGTGTGGTTTGTTTTGTTTGCTAAACCATCAAAATTGGCTTGTAGGTATATTCAGTTTATCGTGAAATGCATATATATGCGAGAGTGTTGATATTTTATTTGAAAGATACGCTTTTGTTGGGTGGAAAACTTCAAAACACTGACAAAAACACTTCAATCGATGGTGTGTTTAGTTTGGAGTGCCCTGTGGCCAAATTTCCTTTGCAACCCAATGTCAAATGTTCAAACGGCACAATGCAATACATTATATTTTTGCCAATGTTCATAATTTTGGTGGCCAAATCATGTTCAAATTGGCGAAAATGCTGAAACTAAGGGTTTTTTACCATCATCAGAAAACTAAATTCTTCACTGGCGGATTGTAGTACGCAGCAAAATCGTGTCGAGACCCTGTGCGGCACATATAGTAGTCAAGCAGCAGTGCCAATGGTGTGTATTTTGCGTTTTCCATTTTTAATCCGTATAGCACCTGTTTCGCTATATCTCATGTTATTCTTTCGCTTGCTTTAGGCGCGTTTAGCAATTAGTTTTTCTTACGTACGCACGGAACGCACGTCGTTCTAAATGCGGGGCGCAAAACAGTCGTTTCGTTTACGCCACACGACAAAACTGAAAACTGCGCACCGCATTTAGAACGACTGAAGTGTCGTGCATACATACGGAAAACTAATTCGCGTGGGCAAAAAGTTGTGTGGTATGTCCGAACGTGCGGACGGACAAGCTTGCGTACGGGAATTAGAAAACGTGTAGCATCCGTCATACGACTGTCGTTCTAAATGCCGTGACCAAAAATAGTCCGTTCTGTTGCGGACAAAAATGCAAATGTCTGCCCTAGCAAATTTGAAAACGGGAATTGACAAATTTTATTTTTTAGTGGTCATCTCCCTTGCATTCCCTCCCCTTCCCCTACCCTCTTCCCCATTTTGCATTCAGTTTGTCGTCGCATTTTTATCACATGTGTTCTCAAGAAGCGCATGTAAAAATCTAAATTCTTTCAGTTTTGGTATATACAAACTGAATTTGAACAAATTTTGATTTGTATCTTTCAAAAATGGAAAATGCTGACCCAAAATCTCCGCCGACGCCGATCAGTTCGCTCGACGAAGCGCAGGTGACAGAGAAGCTGATCGAAGCTGTTTTGCTTTTTTGGAGCCAGCAGCCCCCTTCTCCGAAACCAGCAAGCAAGCAAGCAAACAAGCAAACAAACAAACAAACAAACAAACAAACAAACAAACAAACAAACAAACAAACAAACAAACAAACAAACAAACGAACAAACAAACAAACAACGAAAAACAGTTTCCAGTAGATTTCAGTTTTCTTTCTTTTCAAAACAGGCAAGTAGACCCACCAAATAAAACTGAGCATTTTTTCCCGTTGCCCCAACATCTAATATACTTTGATTTTCAACTTAAAATTAACAGACACTGGGAAATATGAACTTTTCCGCACATCCGTCGAACGACTTTTTGCTGCCAGCAGCAAAAAGTCGTCGGACAGTCGTGCGCAAGAAATTCTAATTCGCGTGCGCATTTGTCTTTTTACGCACGGACAAACAGTCGTTCTAAATCCCGTGCGCAAAACAGCCGTGTCGGATACACGTAAGTCACACGCACGAAATTCTAATTCGCGTGGGCACAAGTTTTTTTGCGTGCGCACGGACAACGTTCTAAATCATGCGCGCAAAACAGTCGTTACGTGCGAACGACAGTCATGCGCACGAAATTCTAATTCGCGTAGCCATTTTTTAAGTTCTGTCTCCGTGCGTACGCACGAAAATCTAATTGCTAAACGCGCCTTTTGAAGTTCAACAGTTTTTCATCCGAGCTGCTGTTGAAAAAACCCACGATGCACAGAAAACAGCGCAGCATAAATCATCTTTTTTGACGTGTAAATTTTTGAAAATTAGAAAAATTGAATGTCGTAAGCGCGAAAACCAAAATTTTCCAGTATATACCCAATGAAATGGGGTTTGTTTTACTGCATTTTGCAGTGTTCCTTGAGTTAAAACACTTTTGAAGTTTGCTTTTGAATTGAAATTTTTGCTTCTGTTTTGCCTGTGTTGTGAAATTTCTATTGTTTTACTGGTGTTGAACCGAAAATCTTCACTGTTATAAAATGTCGGTGAAACGAAATGTTTACCACAACCTTGGTTCAAACCGCCAGAAACCATTAGTTTCAATAACACCTCTCTCTCCTGAACATCCTAATGGGCCAGCTGAAGGCTTTCTGGGCAGATCTGTCAGTGCTATGACTGACACTCGGTGCCTGTTCTGTTGTTCACATTTTTTGTTTCCCTGCGTTCATTTCATTTTCGCTCCTTTATATGGTTTAATCTCAAACGGTCATCTCACACGCAGGCTAAGTTTTGTGTCAACTTATAGGCGAACGTTTCAAAGGAAAGGCATTTTACACCGAAACACGCTCCAACAGGGGGAATCGGAACGGTCAAAAAATTAAGATAAGTCTTAAAAAAGTGACTGCTTCTTTAGCGTTCAAATTCGTTGTATGTTCTTTTGTCTTGACTGGATTTTGGTTGCATATGTACCAGTTTGAAAAGCTCACAAGAGGTTTAGAAGCTTAGAAATAAAAACACCTTTTCCCCATACTAAACAATAGTACTTTTCATAGTTTCCCACTCCAATTAGTCCAGATATATGAGTCAGAGACTCCAGGAAAGTAACTTTTTTGCTCATTGATCAGTATCAAAAGTGAACAACTACAGAACAAAACCATCTGTATAAAAACAAAAAAAACGGATACAACTTTTGAAAAAAACGGTTCTATATAGTGACTGTTTTTTACTTGTACACATGGCAATTTCGACGTTCTGCTGAATGGGCAATGTTTGGGGAACCCGTAATAATATTAGAGAAACTCTGTTCGTTCGAAAAAAAACCCCCCCCCCCCCCCCCCCCCCCCCCACCCCCCCCCCACACCCCCCGATAGAAACGGTGTTTCAAGAAAAACGTTTGAATGAAAGAAGCATCCCGTGTACGGAGTACGGTCGTATGACCTTTGTCACCAAGAAAACGTGGCTACTAAAAATTTGCTGCAAAATTTGCTACCAAATTGACCACGCGTGTTACATGTAGCACTAGCATGCGTTGTAAAGTGATCATAGCTACAGTGGTAAAGCCTTTTTCGCACTCATATAACACGAGCGAGAATCTAGCGACCACTTTGGTAGCCGAAGTAGTGGCCCCGTTCTCGCCAGTGACGGAAGCATTACTTACGATGGTATGATCGTGTTGAGACCGAAAAACGGTTTTACCGTACTCCTCGCGAAACTTACAGAATTCTGCATTTTGGCTGTGCTCAACATGTGCAACAGAAGCTGAATGAGAAAAAACGGCAACAAAAATGCGAACAAAATATGAAAAAAGAACCACTAGAACATGCGCTACGAAACAAGCTTGATGCTCGAAAAAATGTGTGTGTGACGAAACAAAATGGCGCAGAGCAGAAAAAAAACTCAATCTATTGAAAACCGATCGACAAAAAAATCGTGCCACACAGTTGAAGAATGGTGCATTTTGTGTCCTTTGCTAGAACAAGAAAAAACACCGATTATAGTTTCAAGGGGTTACTTTCACATCAGTCGTCGAACTTCTACACAGGGGGCACAGAAAAATACTGTATATTGAAAATTTTGTGTTTAGAAATTTAAACCATTCATTAAACAGCCCAAATTATCACCGCCCCAGCCCGAATGAGCAGCCAATATAATAAGCAGCGGAAGAGTGTTCAAGCAAATTCGGGCTACATCTGTTGGTTTTAAAAACAACTTTTGGATTTTTGTGATTCGACTTGCTGCGCAAATGACTTTCACCAAGCTCTCATGAACGCACAAACACGCATCATGCCCTTGCAATTTTGCTCATTTTTCAAATGAGATAAAAAAGTCTAACTAAAAATTGAACGAAACACACACAGAAACGCTATTTTTGTGAAATTGAATAACAACAACGCTACATTGTCGTCCGTTTCCATTCATTTTGTTCGGTGCCCAGCGAATGGTATATGGGTGAAATTAATGTTCATAGCTGTGCACTTGTGACAACCGGGGTGGGCGCCTGTATGTGCAATGTACGCACATATGAGCGGGTTTTGTTTGTTTTTCATCATGCGGTTTTGCAGTTATCCCCGAAATGAATGAAGGAGAAAGCGGAAAATAATTGAAATTTCGGTGTCATCAGTTGACTTTTCACTGCAAAAAGAAATTCGTTCATTTGTTCAGGCTGAAAAACTTTGGAAAGCGGTAATACCTATGCGTGTTGTTGTTGTCGGCTCACGTACATACCGTATTACCTCTAATAAACCCCCATGGGGGTTTATTTCTTCAGCGACTTCTGGGGGTGGGGGTTTATTTTTGGGGGGGGGGCTTTATTTTTTGGGGGGGGGGGTTTATTTGGAAACCATTTTTAGGAGTGGGCAAAATGGCAAAAATACCTTCCATGGCAGGAAGGAAGTCGCAAAAACTTCTATTCTACATAGAAATTTCCTTTTACAACAGCCTTTTGTAATGAAATTACCATTAACTCATCCATTTGGGGCCTTTGGTAGCACAATTTCATCATTTTCACTGCAACCAGCCACTGAATTCGCTGGGTATGTGTTTCAAACAGGTTTCAATAATCCCCCATGGGGGATTATTTTTGGGGGGGATTATTTGGAAACTTGTCGAGGGGGTGGGGGTTTATTTTGGGGGGGTTTAATTTTGGGGGGGGGTTTAATAGAGGTAATACGGTACCTACATTGTATGTCAATTTCAAGAGAAAAAATAGCGCTGAAACACCGCGCGCCGCTAAAAATGACGCCGGGGATCATTCTGTGATAAGGGTTCAAAGAGGATGAACAACGAACGGGATCACGCAAGGAATTCCAGCGCGGCCAATTAAAAATGTCCGAACTGGGTGTCCGGCGCCGTGTCCACTGCGGTGGTTTTGCTACTAACTGTTAATATCAGCTACGCGTCACAGGACACCGTGGCGGACTCTCAGCAGTCAGAGAACACCCCGACAGACAGGACATTCATACGGACAGGACAACGGACACCAGTATAGCCGCATCCGTTACCGAACCGTACCATGAGCATTTTGGCAAACCGTACCGAAAATTTGTTTGGGATTTTGAATCGAACCGAAATGGACACTATGCATATGCACGTCGGCCATTTTTATTTAGCGTGCGTCCAAGCATTTCAGAGATTCCCGAATAAAGTTCAAGAAGAAAAAAAACGAGCAAAGCCGCCAGTAACAGTGCGAGTGTTCTGCGATGCAACGCTTGTCGCCGTATCTCCAGGCAGCTTTTCAGTGTTTCATCCCTCAAAATATCAACCGCGTGCCTTCAGACTCAGTGCACTGTTATTAATGCAGGTCATAAATTTCGAAACTCCACTGCAACGTAAAATAATCGCAGACTCCCGTGTGGCCATGTGATGTGATTGCAATCAGTTTGGCACCAAGTATAAGACTGTCGCTTCAGTGGCAAAAGTGAATGTATGATCTTGCATTATTGTTTTGTTTCAGAAAGGGACAGGACAAGGATACAGACAGGCTACCGATTTTTATAAACTACTTCCATCGTCTGGTTTGGTACTTTTTTTGAAAAGTCTGCCGCAGAAAAGGCGAAAAGGCATATAATGATACGAAAGCCAACAAAAAAAGGTTCAAAACAAAACTAATACACACCGGAAACTGGTTCAATGTGAAATCATGACCAAAAGTACATATACTGGCTACATTTCGTTTCAAGCAACCGATGAAAACTAGTCATTGCCCTGAATACTAATAATCAGAAAAAAAAACTGTTCGGTCATCTCGAAATGTCAAGTTGAAGTTCAGACTTTTATCCGGAGTAAACCGCCGCTTGCTGTTCGTGCCACAAAGTCGCTGAAACATGTGAATTTCAGCTTTTCAACTGAAGCAAGAAAATTTAGCGCTCCAATAATGTCTGTAACGTTTTTTCTGAAACGCACACTCAAATGGGGGAACTACATTTTTGTGCCATGAGAACGTAGTTCGGAACAAAAAGAACGCATTTATAAGCTTCTCTCTCACAGTTTTTCACATTTGTTTCAAAACAATTGTTTCTTTATCAATTACATCCTTTCGTTTTCGTTTGCTCAATCGTGATCTAAAAGAGTGTTCGGTTTGCATAATGAACTGTTTTTAACATTTTGCATGCTTGTTTTTGTCCGGTGTTCAAATGATTTTCAGGAGCTAGTTGTTGCGGAGGTTAACGGGTATACGACGACATGCATCATTGTGTACCCGTGACATCATTGAAATTTGATACAATTTCTATTGCCCAACAAAATCGACGATAGAAACGAACTTATCACAAAGAAAATGCAAAATAAACAACTATCACAAGGTCGGTTCATTTGAACCTGTCAAATGGAATGATAACCTTGAGAAGGTCTTCCTTTTTCAAGTATCCGCGGGTCCCATTTTTCAGCAGACAAAAACCCTGGACAATTGCAAAAAACGCGTTTTTGACAGCGGCGGTTCGCGAGACATCATTCTGTTTGACAAATGCCAACAAACCACCAATAATACACATGTACCGAATGGTATCAACTAGCACTATCAACTATCATTCAACACCAAATACCCGTTGTTTCGTTCAACTATATTGTTATCTCCGCTATTCGTGATGACAGCCGCCAGCTGTTCGCTGACACCGTCTGCCACCGTGGTTGAGCTCGTCTGATATTCCACGTTCAAAATGTGACCATTGTCCGCATTATGATTCCGATTCCGTCCATTCTCGATGGCCGATTCCGGCGTCGTCACCGCATCCGCCGCATCCGAGTACGCGACGCGATCGCGCAGATCGACAAAGTCAAAGCGCGGTGCCCGCTGGCAGCCGATGTGCAAGAGCGCCGCGCACAGGCACAGCGTGGCGTAGTGCGCCCCGAGCGACAACACCTCGACCGCGCTGAATGCCGCCCACGCGGCGCCGGCGTCCTGGCCGATGTTGCGGTAGTCCAACTGTGTGATGATATCGACGAATCTGAGTGAATGACGATGATGGCGTTGCGCGGAGAAGTAGCATGAACGTTTTTCAGGTTTTGCGACTGAAATGCGTTTGCAGACGCAGAAAGGAAACCAGTTTCAATGCTTGTGTGGCAATTCAAAGCAGACTAAGTGACCCGGCCAACTATGCAGTTTCGACGTGGCATAACTCCGGCCGAGAGGCTCACCGGAACAGACTGATGGCGCAGATGGCGAGATTGCGCAACGGGTAGAACAGCAGTTGTCGCGCGAATAGAATCTGCACCAACGGGTACAGAATCAGACCCAACGATAGTCATCTACGATAGTTGTCTCTGTGTATGATCAGCAGGGGATGTGAGACGGGGTGCATGCCGGTGTTACGGAGGTTGGCGGACAGGAATAAAACGATCTCACCCGCGGTCACCTGGTCGCCGCCGATCAGCTGAAAAAAGCGTAATTCGTTGATATAAAACCTGGAAACCAACACGAAGTAAACAAATAGTATTGTCAGAACAAGTCTCAGAACAGTCCGTCTGTTTTGGGCCTTGCGCTTGCATAACTGCCCTCTGCGGGTGGTCTACTGGTTGTTCAAATGAGTCCCACCCATTGCAGTTGCAGTGAACTCACTGAAAATCAGCAAAAATCAGCAGAAAGTTCAACCCGTTGAGGAATGGAGAATAAAAACCAAAATACAAAATGTACATGTGCACCGAAACCGAACGGCATTCGAAACCGAAACCCGTTCAAACGATCTGAAAGTCCACCCTGAGAAAGCAGCCTGCCCCGCATCGGACCGCAATGGCAGTCTCGCAGCGTTGCTTGCGCTTCAGCTCGTGCATCGCGAGTGCGCCGGTCTTGATCGGGTGCAACTTCAACAGTCGCGTCACCACCGTCAGCACGTACGTGCACAGCGCACAGACGCACACCGCCATTGCGGCCTCGAAGAAGTGCGACACGACGCCAACAGCGGACAGTTTCCGATTGCATCCGGACGCTCCGAAATAGAACAGCTCGCACAGATTCTCGTGGAATACTTGTGATACGCGAGATAATGTAGGAGGCGGATGTGAATACGGTTGGTGCATCGTCGCGATCAACACGACGAAAGTGACCGGCAGAAAATACAGGCCCACGCGCTGCTTCAGCGTCACCAGGCACAACAGACCGGCGGCATACAGCCGCAGCGGCAGTTTCTGTTCGGTCGGATAGAAGACGCGAAAGAACGTCTGACTGAGCAGATTGACGATGTCGCTGAAGAGGAAGGCGCTCGCTGCGAGGAGCAACAGCAGGCTGCTGGTGACCAGTGCGCGGGCGTAGCTGAGCGTCCACTTGGAAGCGACGTCCGTTCAGGAGAATGTTGCAATGTGCCGGCGGAAGAATGCGCACCTGCAATACGGGCAACCTTTCTGTCGATATTGTTGAACGATTGACTGCGAGTACAAATCAGTGTACAAAACAATCGACATGCTATGATGCGAATGCAGTAGCTGAGCTATCCACGCACTGAGTATGTTACTGTACTGCCAACTTGAACATATTTTCCTCAACAAATTTACTTCCAGGTGACAGAGTTTGTCGCTGGAACCGGAAGAAATCCCGGCGATTGTTCAACTAACAATGGAAACAGAACAAATTCGTTCCCGTAATACTGATCGGTAGACGTTCTCAGTGAGTCGGCAAATGTTTGGAAATATGGTTGTCAGTGTCTCCGAACAACCGACCTGTTCGATAACGGTGCTGCCGATCACGGCGATATGCAATATTCCGATCCAGATGTTGATCAACAAAACACCGTTCTGCTTCGGCATATGCACCGTTAGTTCGGTCATTTTCACGCTTGAATACCATCGGTAGTCGAGCCAGAGATAGAGAAAGGCCGGATAGTCGCCGAGCGTGGTGAACTCGACTGCTCAGACCTTCATGAGGCGGCTGCCGCGTAGGCCGACCAGTGCGTTCAGGAGGCCTGCAAGTGATGGACGTTTTGTTGTTGTTGTTGGGGGTTTTAGGCGACGTTTTTTAGCTAGGGATAACCCAGAAAAGCGTACAGAACGCCGTCCAGTAGGGAGCCCATTGAGTTGTCTCTGTCGTTAAATGCCTATACACCCCTCGGCGGGACTCGATCCCCCGAGCACACAGACAACGAGTCTAACGCGCTACCACCCAGGCCACGAGCGGTGACAAACTTTCACCAGGCTACTACGATTCACCACCACTTTCACCAGGGCAGACTCCGCCTCCTCACAGCAATGCCTGCGCACAGAAAGCATGCTGCACGGGATCGCCAACCAATCAGCTAATTTCCTATAGATTCGGGTTCGACTGTAAATAGAAATTTCAGACTCGGAACGTTTCCCAAAAGTCGCCCTGACCGACCTGCCATCGCCGCGACGCACAGCCACACCGGTTCGTCGATCGTATAGTGCATGAACAGGAAACGATATCGGTCGCCCAGTTGTCGCACCCAGAGCATCTCGATCGTCCACAGCACGATTCGCGCGAAACTGACAGCGCACAGACAGCAGCCGCAAAGCATCAGAAAGCGCGACTTTAGCTGTTGCTCTGAAACACGCCGCTGCTCGGCGGCGACACGTCGGATCTCGAGCATCAGCAGAAATGCGAGGCCGGTTGCGACGAGACTGTTGACCATGTCGACGGCGCTGTACACGATCATGCAGATCATCTGCGTCTGAAATTAGAAATAATAGGGGTGATAGAAATGGAACACGGTTGCGATTTTGATGTTTTGTTTACAGAATAAAGCGTGGCGCACTGGAAATAACGTCCGAGACAACGACGAAAAGCATACGGAACATCTGCGCCACCCCCACCCCCAGGACACGTGACCGGCAAGCGGACTCGTGCGTGAGCCAACAGATGCCCTCAGAAGAGACATGGTGTGTCACGCTAAAGCCACTGATCCACGGCCTAGTCGTGGTACACCGCACCATTGTTTTTGTACCATGACTACTTTC
This sequence comes from Theristus sp. LFF4_11, assembly GCA_030248135.1. Classification (NCBI taxonomy): domain Eukaryota; kingdom Metazoa; phylum Nematoda; class Chromadorea; order Monhysterida; family Xyalidae; genus Theristus; species Theristus sp. LFF4_11. The sequence continues at coordinate 2,435 of JASANC010001430.1, read as the reverse complement.
GCAGCCCCGAGCTCGTTTGGAGCAAGTTTACGGGCCAGTTAGACCTTTTTGATATCGCACAATTTTCTCAACGACATCAAAACGGCAATTACACCACCGCAAACCGTTGTTGCGTGATCATCATGAGCCTCCACGAACCTGACTCAAATACTGCCACTGCCGGGCGTCCTTGTTCTTCACCGGCCAGTCGCCATCGGTGACCAGCCACAGGTTCGTGACATCCGACAGAAAGGCGCCGAGACCAATAGGCAGCGACACCAGACAGAACGACACGGTCAAGTAGAGCAGAAAGTCGAGTCGATAGCGCTCGTGGAGAAACGCGGAGAGACCGGCGAATAAAAACACGGTCGTCACCCAGTGCGTGTTGACGAAGTTGTGCATGTGGTAGGTCTTCTCGGCCTCCAGCAGACTCGCGACCGAACCGATGAAGACCGAGATCAGACCGGTGACACCGAGTGCAAGACCGAACACCGTGAAACGACGGCCGCTATAGCTACGGTACGGTCCGGATACCGTGTCGACGCTTAACGAGACGGACGCGCCGTCTGAGAGCAGTTCTTGGTGGCCGCCGCTGATGGTCGACATGTTTTGTTAATTTTTATTTTGTGTTATTCACAATTTTTTTAAATATTTTTGTCACATATTGTCGTCACTTGCTGTATCTTGGTCTGTGTAGAGAGAAGTTCATGTGGCAGAGCAAAACTTCGCCCACGTTCAATAAAACAAAAATTGAACAAACTTAACAAAAAAGAAAACTAGAATTGGCGTGAGTTTGACAAAAAAAGATGAGAAGATAGCTTAGCAAAGTGAATGCAATATAGAAACCGCCGATAAAAAACAAAACTCAACAAATTGTTAAGTAACCACTGGCAACTGAAAGTTTGTTGAGTTTCTTTTCTCGTATAATAGAGAACCCCATTAAAGTCGCAGTATAATGAATGAACAGTCCAAGAAATCAGCTGTTTTCGGTAAACACGATAATGGCCTTAATTTTGAAAACGCAATTGCAATAAGCAGTTTTCCGGTCTGGCACCTTCTTTATCGTCAAAATGAGATGCTATAGACACATGGCACATCACGTGCATTCATTTTAATGACGCGAAGCTTCCTAGCGGGCATATTTTGAAGAAGATGAAAGCAATTATGTATCGGTTGGCAGCTTCAGATTCTCACTGCGCAACAAAACGCAGAGACCCATTTGCATGGGATTGTCAGGAAAATTTTCGGGTGAGGATTTGCCCTGTAAAATTTTTGTCTCCTGCCAGAAAAATTTTTTACGGGGACATTTCAGGGAATTCCCATGAAACTGCCGTGAGTTCATTGTAAAACATATCGCACGGATCCTTTCGGGGGTCGCAGACACAAACAACGGAACGGGAAACCGCATCAAAAACCCCTTTGCGCTGTATTTCCCCCGCTACCGGAATGTCACCGATGTCCCGTTATAACGAGACGAAGCTAACACGACAAGGGGCAAGCACACCAGCTCTCATTATCTACAGCAGCCGGCTTATTGTTTTGACGTAAGTGGTGGTGCGTGTGTGGTTCGCGCATGTCAAAATGAGCGCTATACATTTGGAAAATACCAAAGCGGCTGTCAACATGGGCATCGGCGTCGTAATGGTTTCGGTCTTGGTCTTAGAAAATTCTTCGTCTTCCGCAAAGTACGTGGATCATGAACCTTGAGGAAACTTCCCACTAGCTATCCAAAAGTTGACACTTTTGCCAATTTTTTCTCAACCCAAACAAAAGGAATGCTTTTTCTCTGTCGATCAGAACTCTCACAGTCTAGTAATTACGGGTTCCCCAAACATTCCAATTTTTTGACGCCGATTCCCCCTGTTGGAGCGGTCGGTGCTTTGTAGTAAGCGCCATAAACCAAAACGCCTGCGTGTGAGATGAGTTTGAGATTAAACCATATAAAGGAGCGAAAATGAAATGAACGCAGGGAAACAAAAAATGTGAACAACAGAACAGGCACCGAGTGTCAGTCATAGCACTGACAGATCTGCCCAGAAAGCCTTCAGCTGGCCCATTAGGATGTTCAGGAGAGAGAGGTGTTATTGAAACTAATGGTTTCTGGCGGTTTGAACCAAGGTTGTGGTAAACATTTCGTTTCACCGACATTTTATAACAGTGAAGATTTTCGGTTCAACACCAGTAAAACAATAGAAATTTCACAACACAGGCAAAACAGAAGCAAAAATTTCAATTCAAAAGCAAACTTCAAAAGTGTTTTAACTCAAGGAACACTGCAAAATGCAGTAAAACAAACCCCATTTCATTGGGTATATACTGGAAAATTTTGGTTTTCGCGCTTACGACATTCAATTTTTCTAATTTTCAAAAATTTACACGTCAAAAAAGATGATTTATGCTGCGCTGTTTTCTGTGCATCGTGGGTTTTTTCAACAGCAGCTCGGATGAAAAACTGT
>JASANC010001429.1:0-13130 GCA_030248135.1 Theristus sp. LFF4_11 | reverse complement strand
TACGATAGATACCGTACACTAGATGCACCCTGAGTTTTCTACATTGCACATTTTACACGTTCACCACGCACATGCGCATCTTTAGCTGTTTATTTTCAAATGAACATCAAGGTTTTGAGACGCAACGTTATCAAAAAACCAGTTTCGCTCAGTTTCCTGCACCTCGCAATCAATCACGCAATCACGCAATAAAACGCTTTGAAATCGGAGAAACAAGCTTTTGAATAAAGAAAATTGAACGCAAACATTGAAAATTACTGTTGAAAATTTTTGTTGTTTGCTTAAGTTCAACAGAACAACGTCGACCTTTTGACCGCAAAACAACCGCTGAGCTGCAAAACAACCACTGCATAACCAATACGATATAATAATATCTTTTCTGTAATTGTGCGGCCCAATACGGGCATAAATACGTTTGTACTTTTTTGTACTTTCACGCATGGGGCGGGAATTCCAAAATACTGAAGTGGTCCGAGTCCCTGAAATTGGCAAATTGGAACGGGCCACAGTTATTGAGAGTGGTTGTCTTGCAAGGCCTCACTCACTGTGCCCTGCAGTTAGGCTGGGTGTTTCTCCTTTTTTCTGGCACCTAAAACTGAAAAACAATTCACAAATCGACAGTGAAGATGAACGTAAAAATAACCATTTTGGCTTTGGACTGTATGCTCTGCTTGACTGCGCTTCATGTGCTTTGGAATTTCAAAAGATGTTTTAACGCAATGGGTTGACAATTACTCAAGCAGTTTTTTTCAAATTTCAGACCAAAACCTCATTGGTGCAGAGTCGGGAACGAGCCGCTTTGTACGTTGTAATTTTTTTGTGGGAAAATTGCCAGTTTTCTCATGACGCAGCTTGTTTTTGAGCACCGCACTTGGACAAGACGCCTCGCACCCGGCCCTCGTCTGAAAGTTGTTCTGTGTGCCCCGTTCGCCCGAGTAAGAAACACATCACAGTGACGCAACACTTGGCTGTGGGGCAACTGGGCGACACCAGGCATCAGGGTCCGGTTGTAAGAAAACTTAGTGGTTCATTAGCGCTGCACCGAGCTCTTAATTGGGTACACTAAACAACTTATCATAAAAACTGTCACCTGGTTCGTGTGGACGTTGTGTGGGTTGGTTGACTTTGCATGACAAGTGAGAAGAGGATGGCCGAATAAATAAGACAGTCCTTGTATTCTAAATCAAGACGAAATTAGTCCCAAACCAGGAGTTGCCTTTCTTAAAAATGCCAAGATATTTGCTAATCGTGCGTGCAAATAAGATCAAGAACAAACAGAATAGCACGAATAACCAATTAACAAATTTAAGAAACACGCCAAATTTGACGCACAGTTGTGTTTGTAAGCGTCTTTTTTCTTTCACTCAAATTTGCCGCTGCCGAAAAGCTGCCATGTTTAATCGGCCATACCGTGCTTTTGGAGCGCTATTTCGGTTGAACACATTCGGAAAAAAAGGCTATAATCGTAAATGTATGTTCCACATCAGACCAGACCACATGAGATAAGAGTGCTCAGCAAATTCAGCATAAATTTTGGTTAAAAAACCTCGTTTCAGTATTTGCCACCTACAAAAGCATGAAACCGGAAGAAGCAGCGGGCGAGATCAGCACACCTGTTCGATTGGCTCTTCGTGATCCAACCAGCTGCATTTTCGCAGTTTTGTCTCTTTAAAACTGGCTTTGCAGACAACTTCAACGTACGAAAATGTCGGTCATTCTTCAATACTGCTTCAGTTTGGTTTGGCTTTGTTAGCAATGAAAACACGTAGTTTTGCGAATGGGACACAATTTTGTGACGATTCTGTGGCTAAACGGAAAACTGCGCAACAGCAACATCACTGTGTCTTAACTCATGACGAGTACTCGGTCAATAGAGATGGACTTTTCAGTGGCTAAACAACAACGTACTTGAACTCCTAAAAGTGATTCCGTGCGCGCAAAAAATGAGGATGAGAAATCGTATCGCGATATCCGTCAGAGTTCAAATCGAGAAAAAGTTCGGAATCTTTTAGCGGCTTTGGTTGTTGACGTGCATGTTTTTTTGGAACGTTTAAAAAATGCGATTGGATTGGTAGTGGAAGTACATTGATGTGCAAAAGAAGATGCCGGTGAACCGTAGGCTTGAGAAAGTAGATAGGACATTGGATCGAGACGTAGAAGCAGCCAGAAAAGGTGAGTGAGGGCGCCGCTGAGTTGCTTGGAGAGGTATGTGTCGGCTTTCGAAAGTGCAAGCACAGTAGTCGGTGACATTGCAGGATTTCATAACACCAATTTGTCAACACTGTCAAAGCGGAAAATTGTGTTTGTGAGTGTGCGGAAAAAATGACAAGGAGGACTGGTCACGGACAACGGTATTCGACAGCATGGACTCCGGAAGATCAACATCCCCGTGACATGCGCCTTTAATCGAACTAATTTGCACGATGGGTCTCTGCATTAGCACATGGCCAACATCATATGCAGAAGAGAGGTGACCGCATCGAGTAATGTCCACTTGCGAACACGATGAGGGGGATGATATTTATTTTTGATGATTGATTATGATAATTTTTTGTGATTTATGAAAATGAATTAAAAAAAGTGTTTCTTTTTTTTTTGGCGCCCGCTGCATGTGCTGTTGTCTTTTTTTGTCCGTCTGGGTTGTGTCGTCCGTTCTCGTTTCGCCCGTGCCCGCCTCCCCTGGTCCCCGCTGTTTGTCCCGCCTGTTTGTGCTTCCGTGATCTCCCCTTCGCCTTCTGGTTTGTCTCCCGCTGGTCCGGCTCGCGGGCCTGTGTGGGCTGCTGCTATGTTCGTGGCGATGCCTCGTGGCTCGTCCCCCCTGCCCCCGCCTCCTCCGCTTCCGGTTTGTGTGGTGTATCCCCCCCCCGTCGCGTTATCCCATGCCTGGCTCCTGTGCCTCCCGGTCTTCTTGTGGCTCCCGCTTCCCGGCCGGTGCGGGCGCCTCGCCGCCTATTGTCGGGCGCGGTCCCGCGGGCCGTTCCCCCTATTTCCGAGCCTCCCCCCGCCCCCTCGCCCGGCTCTCGTGCGGCGCGGCGGCTTCGCCCGCGCCCGTGCTGGCTGCTTGCGTGCCGCGCTGCCGCGCGTGTGCCCGCCCCGCCCCCGCATCCGGGGCGCTGCCTCTGGATATGGGCCGCGCCGGCCCGCCGGGCCCCGGGGCGCGTGGCGGCTCGCGTGGGTATCGGGGGGGTGGGGCCTGGCTGCGCGCCGTGGATGGCTCCGTTTTTTGAGTAACTGAAGAACCAATCAGTAAGTTGCACGAATTATCTACAGTCCATCTGGAAAAAAATATATGCAACATGACGTCATGACCAACCAATCAGCGCTGAGAACTGTTCATGGCAAACCAATCAGCGCTGAGAATTACCATGACCAACCAATCAGACTGTAGATTTCGTTTCGTTTCGTTAGGCGCTCATAAGCGACAGGCAAAAAATGCACAAGGAAACCGGTTCCAATCCAGCAAGCTGGGTCGGGTGCACAGCCAGAAAAAAAAACTAAAAACAGAATAAATCAATAATTTTTCTTTGTTTGTGTGGATGGCCTGCCCGCACCACCGCCCGCATCTTCATGGCTGTACAGGTAGTAGGATGGTGCAAAGGGGTCGTCGTCCACCTCCCAGCTCCATTCGCCCGGCTCGCCCGCAGCGGAACGAATCAAACCGATCCAAGCGTTGCTCGACTGCAGTGATATGAGAACAAACGTTTTTACTTGTTGGGAATTCAGGTCCGGAGTACCATAACTGGTCTGAGACCAGCGCCGTCGTTAACAACGTCCGAAAGCACGTTAGGTCCGACCAAGAGGTCCAAAGTCTTTTCAGGTCCGATTTGAAGCCCGATAGCAGCTCGGGCCCATGTTGAGGTCCGAAACCATGTTTGGTCCAATTTGAAGTCCGGAAGCAACTCGGTCCCAAATTGAGGTCCGAAACCAGCTCCGCTTTTATCGTTGCATGTCGGTCTTTTGAAAACTGCCGACATTTGTGATTCGCGCCTAGCGAAGCGTGCGCAAATCACGCATCAAATCAATCCAGCTATGACGTTGTTTTGTTCGATCATCGCTCATCAATCTCGTGTTTCTGACATTTACATTTACTTTATATTACATTTGTCACCGTCGTCGTCGTTCTTTTTTCTGAAAAAAAAACAATAATTCGGATTAAACTTTACTTTTTTTTTGATTTTTCTGCATTTTCATAAATTCCAAACAAGTTTTGTCCATTGAAAATTCAAACATTCATTAACACAAACACTCAAAAATTAAATTTTTAAAAAAAAGCAAAGAGCAATTTGAACGGCCCGTGTTTGAATCTGATTACGGTAACGCACCAACCAATTAGCTAATGCCCGAAATTATCCAGTCCGACTATATTTTCTACTCAATTATTAAAGCTTATTGCTCAAGTTTTCACGACTCAAGTGGTTCGCGAGTGGCACATTACTGATGAGGCCACCCCTCTTCTGCATATGATGTTGGCCATGTGCCTAAATGCAGAGAACCATCGTGCAAATTGGTTGATTAAAAAGGCGCATGTCACGGGGAGTCCGATCAGGTGTCCGGTGTCCATGTGTCCCGGAAGTAAAAGCAGCCAACCCGTTGTCCGTGACCAGTCCTCCTGTGTCCATTTTTCCGCCAAGGCTCAGCTCACAAACACAATTTTCCGCTTTGACAGTGTTGACAAATTGGTGTTAAGAATTTCTCTGCAATGTCACCGACTACTGTGCTGGCTTTCGAAAGCCGAAACGTTAAAAACTTTCTTCTCAAGCAATCAGGCAAACCTGCGACCCTTCGCCCTCACACAACTTTTCACACTCAGCTGGCTGCTTCTCGACGTCTCGCTCCAATTGGTCTAACCACTCAATCCACGTTCGTAAGCCTTCGGTTGCACCAGCTGAGCATTTTTTTTGCAATCCATGTAATAATTTCCAGTACCAATCAATGCATTTTTTAAACGTTACAACAAAAAAAAACATGCTGCAACAACAACCACAAAAGCCGGGCTGTGCGATTGCCCGTTTTTCGTCGGTGAGACTCTGACGGGTGGTCAGACGGCACATGCGGATGCTAACGATTTCTCTCTCCTCTTTCATTTGTGGCGACGAAACTGGAATACTTAGGAGTTTCAAAAAAGCGTTGTTGTTTAGCCACTGAAAAGTCCATCTCTATTGACCGAGTACTCGTCATGAGTTAAGACACAGTGATGTTGCTGTTGCGCAGTTTTCCGTTTAGCCACAGAACCGTCACAAAATTGTGTCCTATTCGCAAAACTACGTGTTTTCATTGCCAACAAAGCCAAACCAAACTGAAGCAGTATTGAAGATGACCGACATTTTCGTTCGTTGAAGTTGTCTGCAAAGCCAGTTTGAAAGAGACAAAACTGCGAAAATGCACCTGGTTGGATCACGAAGAGCCAATCGAACAGGCGTGCTGATCTCGCCCGCTGCTTCTTCCGGTTTCATGCTTTTGTTGGGGGCAAATACTGAAACGAGGTTTTTTAACCAAAATTTATGCTGAATTTGCTGAGCACTCTTATCCCATGTGGTCTGGTCTGATGTGGAACATACATTTACGATTATAGCCTTTTTTCCGAACGTGTTCAACCGAACGGTCCAAAAGCACGGTATGGCCGATTAAACATGGCAGCTTTTCTCAGGGTGCAAGGAGAGCGGCAAATTTGAGTGAAAGAAAAAAGACGCTTACAAACACAACTGTGCGTCAAATTTGGCGTGTTTCTTAAATTTGTTAATTGGTTATTCGTGCTATTCTGTTTGTTCTTGATCTTATTTGCACACACACACGATTAGCAAATATCTTGGCATTTTTAAGAAAGGCAACTCCTGGTTTGGGACTAATTTCGTCTTGATTTAGAATACAAGGACTTGTTTTATTTATTCGGCCATCCTCTACTCACTTGTCATGCAAAGTCAACCAAAAACCCACACAACATCCACACGAACCAGGTGACAGTTTTTATGATAAGTTGTTTAGTGTACCCTATTAAGAGCTCGGTGCAGCGCTAATGAACCACTAAGCTTTCTTACAACTGGCCCCTGATGCCTGGTGTCGCCCAGTTGCCCCACAGCCAAGTGTTGCGTCACTGTGATGTGTTTCTTACTCGGGCGAACGGGGCACACAGAACAACTTTCAGACGAGGGCCGGGTGCGAGGCGTCTTGTCAAAGTGCGGTGCTCAAAAACAAGCTGCGTCATGAGAAAACTGGCAATTTTCCCACAAAAAAATTACAACGTACAAAGCGGCTCGTTCCCGACTCTGCACCAATGAGGTTTTGGTCTGAAATTTGAAAAAAAACTGCTTGAGCAATTGTCAACCCATTGCGTTGAAGCTTCTTTTGAAATTCCATGCACATGAAGCGCAGTCAAGCAGAGCATACAGGCCAAAACCCAAAATGGTTATTTTTACGTTCATCTTCACTGTCGATTTGTGAATTGTTTTTCAGTTTTAGGTGCCAGAAAAAAGGAGAAACGCCCAGCCTAACTGCAAAGCGCAGTGAGTGAGGCCTTGCAAGACAACCACTCTCAATAACTGTGGCCCGTTCCAATTTGCCAATTTCAGGGACTCGGACCACTTCAGTATTTTGGAATTCCCGCCCCATGCGTGAAAGTACAAAAAAGTACAAACGTATTTATGCCCGTATTGGGCCGCACAATTAAAGAAAAGATATTATTATATCGTATTGGTTATGCAGTGGTTGTTTTGCAGCTCAGCGGTTGTTTGCGGTCAAAAGTCGACGTTGTTCTGTTGAACTTAAGCAAACAACAAAAATTTTCAACAGTAATTTTCAATGTTTGCGTTCAATTTTCTTTATTCAAAAGCTTGTTTCTCCGATTTCAAAGCGTTTTATTGCGTGATTGCGTGATTGATTGCGAGGTGCAGGAAACTGAGCGAAACTGGTTTTTTGATAACGTTTTGCGTCTCAAAACCTTTTGATGTTCAATTGAAAATAAACAGCTAAAGATGCGCATGTGCGTGGTGAACGTGTAAAATGTGCAATGTAGAAAACTCAGGGTGCATCTAGTGTACGGTATCTACCGTATACTCGGAAACATACTGTTACTCCAAACCAATCTTTACCACAAAAGACCATGGTAGTCAAATAAACGTCTTTCACAGCCAATGCCGATGATACCTGTGATCTCACTTACCTGATACCGTGACTTCAATCCAGTTCGTGTCGAGATCGAAAACGATAGAAATGCCCACAACGTTTTTCAAGTGTATTGTGTTACACTGTTTTCAAATTACACAACATCTTTCTGATTAAAATTCAGTGGAACGTAAAAACGCGAAGGTTGTATTGGGACAGTTGTTTGAAAAAAACGTCCGTTCGATTGGACACACGCTGCAAGCCGAGCTGCATGATGCGACTGCTGTCGTGTGTGTTTGCATGTCAGCAAATCGTGTTTCATCTCAATTTGATAATGCGCCAAAGAAAGAGGAAAACGTAAAATTAGACAGCAATACTGTTGTGTATTCCGCAAGTTTGAAAAAACCACCATCGTTCATACCAATTTGAGTGCCAAAAAAATCCTTTCCTTCCGCAAACTGAAACTCTTGGTTGGGTTTTTGAGGCTAATAAAAGTAAATCAGTTACTTATTTTTGAAACCTGTCTGCTTTTTCGCAGAATACATAGATAGCTCGCACAAAACGAAAGGGCGGGATCGGAATTGCACAAAAACATATTCAATTCAGCCACAAATGGGGTGTTTGATTCCAGCCAAACCCGATACATTCGTTCTTCTAACTATTTTTTTTTTTTCTTCCCTTTCTCCCCCCCCCCCTCTTTATTTTTTATAAATAAATTTAAACAAAAAAAAAAAAGGAAATGGGTGTGAATGGTTGGTTTTAAAAAAAAAAAAAAGATGATTTCATTTTACACACCCCCCCCCACCCCCCTACCCAAAAAGAAAAAAATATTTTTTTTCTTTTTTTTTTCTCACTCATATTTTTTTTTCTCTAACACCCCCCCCCCCCCCCCACACACACTATCTCCCTCCTCTCTCCCCCAACCCCGCATATGTACTTTTAATAGAGGTGAATGGTAGTGTGCAGGGCGGTCAAAAACTTTTCAAAAAAAGTAAACAGCTTGCATTCAGAACTGAAGCAACATTTTGAGCTGAAACACACAGCCATAAAAGAAATGTACATGTACGTTGTAGTTGCCATTCGTTGCGTTAAAATTTCAGTTAAAACGGTCAACGCTATTAGTCACAGCGTGGCAGACAATATGGGAAACTTCGATTTCGCGCATGTGACATACAGTATGGCCGAATAAATGAGGCAGTCCATCAAGGCGGGATCAGTCGCAGACTAGGAGTTGTGTTTTTCAAAAATACCAACATACCATTCAAAATTCAAAATCATGTGTGAAGGGGAGAAAGAATAAACAGAACAGCGCGGATAATCCATTAGTTTAAAAAAACGCGTCAAATTTGGCACACAATTTGGTTTCTGAACGTCTTTTTCCTTCCATTCAAAATTCGCGCGCTCCTTGAACCCTGAAAAAAGCTGCCATGTTTAATCGGCCATACCGTACAGAGCCTGTGCTGTGCCTCATGCAAAATGCTTATTGGAATGTTTTTTTTTGTGAACCACTTGTGTAATCTTTGAAGTTTGAAGCAGTTTACTAAATTTGGGATTATTTTCTTAGAAATAAGCGTTTAAAAATTGATTTGTGTTGAAAGAAACAGTGAACAAGTTTTCCGATTTCATTCGTCTGTCCTTCAGACTGCTCGTTCCAATGGTTGTTCAGAGAAATTCATGACAAAATGAAAATTGGACCCTAAGTACCGAAGATGAGGGGATGGCTGCGGGGGAGGGGGGACCGTGACCCGGATGCTAATCGGTTCTAGGTGAGGTGCAAAATAATCATGATTTTTGTAGAAAAATTAGTTATTTAAAAAAATTTTTCAACAAAACTTTGTGACTATGGCTGTCGGATCGGAACATTTTGGTAGGAGGGTTCCCACGGTGGGGGGGGGGGGGTACGGGGGTGGGTGTCACAGAGCCCACCCTGCCCCACACGAGGCGCAACTTCGTGCTAGAGGGTTACACCCGCACCCCCATCATCTTCGGTACTGACTTGCGCACGTTTGGCTGGTCCCGTGTCCACACACGGGAAATCGAAAGTTCGATATGCCACGCCAGTGAGAAACAGTATTGACCGTTCTGGCTAATTTTTTTTACCACAACTATACATGTACATATCATGGTTGTAAGTTTCAGTTTGCTTCAGTTATGAATATCTAAAAATGCGGGAGACGCATATAAAAGGAGGAATATGGCTTTGTGTAAGCAGTGAGAGACTTGGCTCGACAACTCTTTTCAAGTCTCTGATGTGGTACACACGGATACAAGTACATAAGAGCCATATTTTTGCGCCGCGTTTGTTGTACTACAAAGTGTAAAACAGTTTTAAAATTATTTTTAACTGTCCTTTCCAGTTTAGTCCGCAATCACATCATGTGCGAAATTCTGTGCAAATTCTGTGCAGAACTTCTGTAAATCAAATATCTGTAAATTCTGTGCAAAAACAGAAAAATCAGAGACTGCAAAACATTGTTTCATGTGGTTTTATCGTTGCTAACGTACGCATCGCTGTGTACACACCAGCATCAGTGACAAAAAGGTGTTGTCTTCCGTTGATTTTCAGCCTGTTTACCTCTAGTGGCAGGATAAACTGTCTGTCCCGTGAGTCGTTGCCTTTGCCACAGAAGGAGACCTTGCGTTCCCTAATGCCTCTGGGGGTTTATTCTAATAATCTAGAAACAGGTTTCTAATAAACCCCCATGGGGGTTTATTAGAAACCTGTTTGAAACACATACCTAGCGAATTCAGTGGCTGAATGCAGTGACATTGGTGAAATTGTGCTACCAAAGGCCCCAAAGGGATGAGTTAGTGGTAATTTCATTACAAAAGGCTGTTACAAAAGGAAATCTCAGTGAAAAGTAGAAGTTTCTGCGACTTTCTTGCCTGCCATGCAAGGTATTTTTGCCATTATTTTCAACAAACCCCCACCCCTAGAATTTGTTTGTAAATAACCCCCCCCCCCAAAATAAACCCCCACCCCCAGAAGTCGGTAAAGAAATAAACCCCCATGGGGGTTTATTAGAGGTAATACGGTAGTGAATAAACGGCGCAAAAATATGGCTCTTATGTACTTGTATCCGTGTGTACCACATCAGAGACTTGAAAAGAGTTGTCGAGCCAAGTCTCTCACTGCTTAGACAAAGCCATATTCCTCCTTTTATATGCGTCTCCCGCATTTTTAGATAATATTCTGACTTTTACATAAGCCGCGAAGGTCGGACCAAATTCACAATTCGTTGGTCACACATTCTTCTAAACCCCGGAGAACTCAGGTTTTCATTTTTCGTTTTTGGGCCGATTTCGCCTATGCTATTTCTACGGCCGATTCGCCCGAAGTCCTCACGGTTCAGTACCTAGAATTGCTCACATAAGAAAACTGACCCAAAAGCCGTGATCGGCGCAATGAATTACCCTGGGCAACACAATTTTCTTGTTTTTCATTTCTGGACCGATTTCGCCAATTTCCACGGCCGATTGACCCGAAATCGTCACGATTCGGTATCTAGAATTGCTCACATAAAAAACTAATCCAAAATCCGTGATCAGCGCATTGAATTACCCTGGAAAACAACCTTTTCTTGTTTTTCGTTTCTGGACCGATTTCGCCAATTTCCACGGCCGATTCGCCCGAAATCGTCACGATTCAGTAGCTGGAGTTGTTCACATAAAAAACTAACCCAAAATCCGTGATCAGTGCATTGAATTACCCTGAAAAACACCCTTTTCTAGTTTTTCGTTTCTGGACCGATTTCGCCAATTTCCACGGCCGATTCGCCCGAAATCGTCACGATTCAGTATCTAGAGTTGCTCACATAAAAAACTAACCCAAAATTCGTAATTAACGCATTGAATTTTTATGGACTAGACAATTTTCCTATTTTTTGTTTTTGGACCGATTTCGCTAATTTCCACGCCCGATTCGCCCGAAATCGTCACGATTCAGCATCTAGAGTTGCTCACATAAAAAAAACTAACCCAAAATCCGTGATCGCCGCATTGAATTACGCTAGGAAACACCCTTTTCTTGTTTTTCGTTTCTGGACCGATTTCGCCAATTTCCACTGCCGATTCGCCCGAAATCGTCACGATTCAGTATCTAGAGTTGCTCACATGAAAAAACTAACACAAAATCCGTAATAAGCGCATTGAATTATCCTGGAAAACACCGTTTTCTCATTTTTTTTATTTTTGTACCGATTTCGCCAATTTCCACGGCCGATTCGCCCGAAATCGTCACGATTCAGTATATACAGTTGTTCACATAAAAAAACTAACCCGAAATCCGTGATCAGCGCATTGAATTACCCCGGAATACACCACTTTCTCATTTTTTGTTTTTGAACCGATTTCGCCAATTTCCACGGCCGATTTGCCCGAAATCGTCACGACTTTGGTTATTTAACAACTATTCCTTTGATTTTTTCAAAAATAAACATCAAATTCAAACTCTCCGTTGTTGGTTACCCCTAGAAATTGTTTTATTTGTCAAATAACGGTTTGTTTCACGCGCAGAAATCGCAAATACACGTCAAAATAAGCATTTTTCGTAATTTTGTACAAACAAGCTAAATTTAAAGCCTTGGGAAGCATCGGAGAAAAAAATGAATGCGAAATTTGAAAATCCCAAAGATTTTTACCCTAGAAAATGTTTTTCTCATAATAGTCAGAATTTTCTTTATATCACTGAAACTGCGTACACATTTTATGACATGGCCGAAAAAAAGGGGGGGAGAAGAATAAGTAACAGCTTATTCAGAATCGATGTTTTGCGCACACAGCGTGTGCAGAAGGTCACCACGAAAAAAATTCTCCTGCAGACAGCTTACCTATGGATTATCCACCTGTGTGCAGGAGAAAAAATTCTCAGCTCCTTTTATGTTCACAATGCGAGGCACAGAAAGTTTGGAATTTTAGCGCGAACGACAGATGGGCCATATTATGCCTGCATCCGCTGTCCGCTCCGCTAGCGCTTCGCTCGCGAATGGGCATGATACCAGCCGTCTATTTTTTTTATGATTTTATATCACATGTACACAGTGATGGTAACAACAAATTTTGGTCCCTTGTTTTGCTCCCGCTTGCTTTAAAGTTTGCCTGTGTGTTTGCCTGAGTTTTCAAAAGTGATCATATTTTTTCTGTTTCATATCGCGCTGATTTTTTTAATGGAATGAAGGCGTTAAACAATTGCGCGTGCATGTTCGTGTATTTTGTTTGTTTTTGACAGTCAGACCAGCTCGCGGGGCAGGAAAACTAACTTATGGGGTGTGGCTGTTTTTTTTCGGATCGCTCATGCCCGTGTTCGCGAGCGCAGCGGTCAGCGGCTGTCAGCATAATGTGTGTCATTATTATTTGTCAAATTTCTGGTATTTTTCCAGATAAAAGCTCCTTCGCCAAACCCGTGCGCGCAACAAAGAGTGCTCTAAATCACAACATGAACACGTCAATGAACGTCTTGTGGCTGGCGTCGGCTGGTGCCGTTTTGCTGTCACTTTGGGCAGCACTGGCACTGCCAATGACGCCGTCGCCAAGCACAATTCGTGGTCAACACCGTCCTGCTATTCAAGGTTGGTGGAACGCGTGTCAAGATCAGCACGTTTTTTGCTTTAATTCTCTGGTCGTCGGAATGTGTATTGGCAGCGTGAATCTGCAAATGTCCTTTCCTTTGGTTTTGTTGGTGAGTGAAGTGCCCCAGCAACACCGGTGTCGTCGTCAGTTTGGTGAGTTGCCAAGATCGCCACACGATCCCAAACGGACATTTCCCAAACGGACATTGCCCGCGCGGACATTTCCCAAACGGACCCTCAACGGACATTGCCCGCGCGGACATTTCCCGCGGTGAACATTTCCCGCGGCGGACATTTCCTGCCGCACTATTTCATGACTGCCGTTCGTTAAATTTGTAAGGTGAAAATTTGTTTTTAATGAAAGGGGAACACATGATTAGGAATAAAAATCATGCGGATGCGCGAACGAGCGAAGCGAGCGGACAGCGCATCACGCATTATATGGCTGAATATGGACCTGCGCGC
>JASANC010001428.1:0-11401 GCA_030248135.1 Theristus sp. LFF4_11 | reverse complement strand
GATTTGTATACATACTTAAAAGTGATTTTTTTGATTTCTGATAAGTGGTTGCTTGCAATGAGTCGTTGTAGGTTCCTAATCCTAATCCTAATCCTAATCCTAAGCCAAGCCTTTTTTATAAGGTGAAAATGATCAATTTAGTTTTTGCATTTTTTTCTTTCCTGTGTTAAAGGGCAGGGGCCACCGCTACTGCACATGCACCTGTTTTAATAATGATGCATTACGTCCAAAAAGGAGGAGGGGAGGGGAGGGGAGGGGTTTTGTCCTGACCCCATAATGTTTCCTGTTTCAATTTACATCTTTCAGAGTTCAAAAGCATCAATAAACAGACACCGTGTTGTTATGCGCCCGGTTTGTTGTGGTTGCGTTTTGTTCGCAATGTCAGTGACGTCGCTCTTCAGCTCGCAACAAGCGCCAGCTCAAGAGTGTACATTTTGAGTGATTTGAGCAACAAATTCAGGGCCAGCCGTTTAAAAACAAAGTCCATGATCATCGTCGACAACAAGGAACAACACGAACGGCCCAAGCGCATTCGTTTTAGCATTCGGCTTCGCTGACGAGCAATTGTTGCGAGTTTTGTTTCCTTGCGTTGAGTGAACAAGCAGATGCAGCGGCTGCAACATTAGTAGATAGATACACACCAAGCAGGCCTGCAATGCATCGATCCGTGTTTTGCACACACTTGCAGCGTACTGCACTGCTGTGCGTGTTTTGCAGTGCGTTTTTTCACTGTGCTCGCTTGCTGCTGCTGCTGTGTTTCTTGCGCCGCTTGGATTCCTTGCACACGAGTGTTGTCTGTGTGTGCACACGTGATAGTGCGCCCAAAGGTGTCCACGTCAAAACAGCGCCTTTTGAACAGCAAAACTTCTCGAGCTGTTTCGTCGACTTGCACAACAATGCATTCTGCTTGTGCTGCTTTCAAACGTGTTTCGGGCGTTCTAGTTCCATTTCCTCAATAATTCCTTGCATGTCCGTCAACGTCCGCTGATTGATTGTTTTTGTGCACTAAAATTTCCAAAAACAAACTTCAGTTTCTACGTTCATACACGTCCACTGAAGCAAAATCCGGATGAGCAAAACTGAGAAAGACGCTGATACCGAGAACGGTTGTGGAAAGAGCGAGTGTTCGGCGATTGGCGGCACCGAAGCCGCATCATCGAGTTTGAATGCAGACGATCATTCGCAGCAGGGTCAACGCGTGACGTCGCCCGGTTCACAGCGTACAACGTGCGACAGTGGCGTCGTGAACATGTCGTCAGATCAGGTGCGCCCCGGAACTGTGCTCTCAGCCCCGAATACGCAGACACACCAATGTTGCACAGGTACACATGCACTCGCCAACGGACGTGCATGCGTCGATGTGACTGTTGTGCAACAGTACTGTGTTATCACATGGTGTTCTTGGACTAGCACTTGGCAACCGCGTGTTCTCTACTGGCGTCAGTGTTCGTGATGCTTGCTGTTCGCATGCCACTCTCTTTGCATCTTGCAGTCAGACGTGAGCGTTGTGTCTGGCGAACGTCTCGGTCAAACGGACACTGAGGGTGCGAGTGGCGTTGACGAGTTGCACAGCATGTCGCCATCGTCACCAGGCGCTGTGACGCACAGTGACAGTGGCGTGGACACACCACCGCAAAACAGCCATTCAAACGCTGAACACGACAAACAGGCGAGCACAAACAACAATGACAGCATCAAGGACGCATCGGACGGCACCAATCCGAAGAGAAACAACGAGACGGTGCACGCAGCCACCGAGCATGACAGCCACGAGTCGGCAGCGTCGTTCTCGTCACCAGTGAACAGCGTCACAGCGAAAGAGAACGACACTGAATTCGCAAAGCTCAACAGCAGCCGCAACAACAGGAACTTGCGACGTCGCAAGCGTGTGAATGCCGGTGCGGCCGCAAACGAGAGCAGTGACGAGCAGAGAGACAGTGAGTCGCCAGAGTACTCGAGCAGCGCCGCAGCAGACGACGACAGTGCGAGCAGCCACAAGAAGACTTGTGCTGGCCGCGATCGCCCCGCCACAGCCACGTCAGGTTTGTCAAGTCGCACTGTAATCAGCTGATAGGCTGCTTTTGCTTCAATGCTTGGTCCGTCGAGCTCGATGCTGCCCTTTGGCATGCCAGATTTGAATACCAGGCAATTTGCTGTTGTTACACAGGGGCACATTGTCAGATTGCAGTTACAGACTTATTTGTGCAGTTTCTGATGCTTGGTTCAGCAGTTGATTTGTCGACACGGGCCAGTCGACCGGTTGGCTTGGAGGCGGCTGAGCAGGACGTGGACAACGACGACGACGAGATGCCTGAGCTGCACCAGCAACAGCGCGAGCGTGACGCTGCCGACTCGTCTGACGTTGGTGGCGCTGAGACGCCCGTGGCACCGAGTGTGCAGCAGTTGATGGCTGCCAGACCCTGGGGCAACTGGCGCTCAGTGCCCGCGATGCGCACACGCGAGTACGGTGCTGCGCCGAAGATGGCGTTCTGGGCACAGGTGTGTGCGTCTGCAACGCACTCAGACACGCACCGTGGTGGATGCGTTGTGCATTCAATCAAGCAAAAACTTGTCTGGGGCTTCTTTGCATTTCGTCCTGGCCAACATCACATGCCAGTGGAAATGGGGTGGCCTCATTAGTGAGGTGGTGCCCCTGTCGAACCACTTGAGCTCTAAGAGACTTGCTATTATGTGACGTTGTGATTGACACAATTCAGTTGCATGCAGGACATGTTCCGCCACCGAGCTATTGGCAGCCAGTACGTGGTTGAACGATTGGACTGCATGTGGAAGCTACGCAAACACGAAGGCTGTGTGAACTGCCTGAATTTCAACTCCAGTGGCACGCTGCTGTGCAGTGGCAGTGACGACACGAACGTGGTCGTCTGGGACTGGATGTTCAACGAAGACAAGCTCACCTTTGACACTGGTCACACGCTCAACGTTTTTCAAGTCGGTGCTAGCTCGAGAAAAAGCAGTCAAACTGTAAAACATCTGCAATCTGACATTGGAAGCTGTCATGCTGATTGGCTGCGTCGAGCTGTTTCGGTGAACCCAATTCAAAAGCAGCCATTCAGCTAATTGCCTATGATTCACAGTTCGACTGTATATTCAAGTAAAAAGTTACATCGAAAAACTACCGCAGCTTTCAACCAGTTTTTGTTGTTTTGCTCACTTCAGGCGAAATTCATGCCGCTCTCTGGCGACAATCACATTGTGACGTGCGCACGCGACGGCCAGGTGCGACTCTGCGAACTGTCAAACACGGGCGTCTGCCGGGGCACCAGGAAACTCGTGAAACACAGCGCACCTGTGCACAAGGTTGGTCAGCATTCATTCCGTTTCATCGACTGGAATCACGTTTCAGAGGCTGCTTGCGTGTTAACGTGAGTTTTCCAAACGTTTTCGCAGCTGTCCATAGAAGCGAATTCGCCGCACGTTTTCCTGAGTTGTGCAGAGGACGCGTGCGTCTACCAGATGGATCTGCGCGAACCAGAGCCAAAAAAGTGCGCTTGCTGAATAATTTGTGCAGCAAAGCATTACTTTTTCACGCGAATGCTTTCTTTCAGACTGCTGGTGTGCCGCAACGCCACTCAGCGCAAAGTGCCTTTGTACAGTATTCATTCTCACCCCCTTGACCCGACCTATTTCGCGTTAAGTGGCCGAGATTCTTACTGTCGCATTTACGACAAACGCAAACTGCAAGACGAAGGCCCGCTGAAAAAGTTCTGTCCACATCGGCTGGTATGTGTGTTTTCCAAAAAAAATCCTCTTCGCCTTTTTGAAATTTGTGTATTGAATATCAAAAATTGTGTCTCACACTGACAGGTTGATGCCGATTTCAAGCCACATATCACGTGCGTTGCATACAACCACAACGGCACTGGTACGTTCTGCTCTTGTTGTTCATGAAAAGAAACGTTGTCGAACGTTTATGTTGTTTTTTGTTTAGAAATCCTGGCGACCTACAACGACGACGACCTGTACGTGTTCAACACGACGCATTCGGATGGCGCTGATTACGTGTATCGTTATTCGGGACATCGAAACAGTGCCACTGGTATTGCTGATCGGTGATCGTGAGAACAATGACTGAGTGACAGTGACGTTGTGTGTTCGTTGCAGTGAAAGCGTGCAACTGGTACGGCCCAGAGAGCGAGTTCGTAGTTAGTGGCTCTGACGATGGTCACATTTACTTCTGGGAGCGAAAGTCGCAGAGCATCGTGCATTTCGCACCGGCCGACGAGGGAGGAGTGGTGAGGCAAAGTTATGCTCGGTTTTTGAAACCACAAGTATCATTTCATCTGCGGAGTCGCTTTTGGCGTGGCATTTTTTGTGTTCTGCTTTTTATGTTCAAACTCATGCTCAAGACTTTTCTAAATCACTTTCCAAAGTAAATATTATTGCCTTCTTGAAATGTTCTCAGCCACAACGTAGGTTGTGTCTTTGTGACAAGTGAAATTGAGCTTTCCGTCGCCCCAACCAGGTGAACGTGTTGGAGCCGCATCCGACATGCGCTGCGATGGCCACCAGCGGTCTAGACTCAGACATCAAAGTTTGGCTGCCACTCGTGGACGATGACGAAGTGAAATTTGATCCGGAGAAATTACGAGAGGTTTTGTATTGCTTTTTTTTATCAACAATCAATTGCACTTGTTGCAGTTTGCGTTGATGTGGTGATGGTCAGTTTTGTTTGACAGTTGTTTCGTTCAACTGCAGCTGATCAAGGACAACAACCGACAGCGAATGCGCGAGCGCATGCATCCAGATCCTGACGCCGATTTTATTTATTACATGCTGCGACAGATACTGCGCCGGGTGAGTTGCGGTTGGTTTACAACGCAGAAAATGTGAACCAAGTTGGGTTTCTTGGTTTTAACTTTTAACACATCTCCAAAAGCACTGCTGATCGGGAAACAACTTTCAACAACCAACTTGACTGTGGGTGGGAGTGCTTTCAGATGTTGTTTGTTGCCAACCGGCAACCATAGAGTTTGAACTTTGAACCGCCATTGAACTTTGAACTCTACTTTTTATAAACTGCTTATCAACAGAAAAAAACCATTTGGGTTCGCTTCTTTTCTTGAATAATGTAGCGATCGTCGGCCAAACCGAAATGAAGCTCAGATAACTGGTGCCCTCTCGTAGCTTTGATTCACGGAATTTCAAGCCATCCATCCACTCGCAATAAGTACCGGAGTTGTTTCTGGGAACCGGTGGGCGAGAAATATAGCACGTAAATGTGAGTACATGTGCGCATGTGTTCGTGGCAGCGTCGCCGTGCACGCCGTGCAGCACGCAGTGGTCAGGTGCCGAACTATTCCTCGAGCGACAGTGACGACGCGGACGAGCCGGAGCACATGGACGACGACTCGGACACGCACGACTCGGACGCCGACGACGACGCGCCCGGCGAGCACGCAGATGTGCGTCGGCCTGGTGGCGCCGTTCAGTGTCGCACCTCCTGAATACATTGATGTGTGTATCTGTGCACTGTTGCTGGTTGCACCGTACATTTTTGAGTTTTTGTGAATTTTCTCAACAGTCCGCCTCATCATGAGCACAGAAATCTGGTTTTGCACACAATCATCACTATCCTCAGTAAAATATGTAGCATTGGTGAAAAACTAAGTTTCAATCCAAATGGCCATGCAATGGTGACCAGTGGAAATGTGGTTGGATTTGTCATTTTCTTTTATTTAATACTGAAGTCAACGAACTGTTTCACTGGATGTGCGCGTGTGTTCATTCATTCATCATGAGAGACTGTGCTTGTAAATAGTTGTATCAACATTGTTTTGTCTGCTCTCGGGTCTGCATGGTGGTCTGTTTTTCAAATAGCGTTCGGGATTTCGTGATAGATGCCGCTTTCTGGTCAAGGCTTACAAAGCAATTTACTTTCTTCGAAATTAATAACAGACAAAGCCCGGTTAACTTGGTAATCGTCAGTTGACCAACAGCACAATTTTGTTGAAAATTTAAGATCGTATTGACTTTTTTCAGAACTACCAACCCCTCCGAAGCCCACGGAGGAAGGGAGCTCGTATGTCGGGGTAGGCCAAGTTTGGGATGCTGTTTGGTCAGAGTCACAAACAACATCCGAAAAAAAAAATCAAACATTGAAAAGGCGACCGAGACCACGAACGAAAATCAATAATCTGGCTCAGCTATTATCTCTCTAAAAAAAATTTTCACACGAGCTATCTGAAAATTTTTGTCGCCGAAGACATAAAATGAGTCAATTTTTGACCAAGCTTGACCATTTTTGGTCGTAATTCTTGAAAATTCCGCTAATCTTAGGCCCACGGTACTGCCCCCCACCCCACCCATGATTTGTTGTTGTTGTTGTTGTGATTTTTAGGCGATGTTTTTAGCCAGGGCTAACCCAGAGAAGCGTACAGAACACCATTGAGTAGGGCGCCCATCGAATTTTCTCTGTCATTAAGTGCCTATACACCCCTCGGCGGGGCTCGATCCCCCGAGCGCACAGACTGTAGTCTAACGCACTACCACCAGGCCACGAGGGTGACAAATTTTGACAAATTTTCGCTTAAATTTTAAAGGAAAAACGGAAAATTTTGCTGCAAAAACTTTGAAATTACAATGCAGAATATCAAGTTATCATACATTCAGCTTATATTATGGACTTTAGAGACAAAAAATCATGATTTTTGACTTTTGAGCAAAAATTCATAATTCATAATTTTTTCCGTTGTCCATGTCCGATAACGAGCGTGTTTTACTTGAAGCGGATTTTTGAAAAGGGCAGCCCCGCACTTTCGCTACTGTGGCAAGACGTCGCATCGCTTTTTTATGATATGCTCCTGCCCCGCATCGGCATTGCTCATGATCCACTGGCGCGCGTGCACACGCACCGCCCTCAACTAAAAATCATCCAAAAGGCAGTTGATTTTATTCGGGAGATCATCCAATGTCCGAGAACATCCAATTTTGGAGCGTGAGTTTAAAACTGGAGTGTAATATCATAAAACGTGCCAACCAATTTCCGAAAAACTAATTTTCAACGCGCTAAGCTAATGCGCTATCGGAACATAGTTGTTCCAGAGCCGAGGGGTTGGGGGGGCCGATATACAGTGGCGGCCAAAAGTGTTGGAACGCTGCGCGCGTTTGTGCGCGTGTGTATCATCAGGCTCACAAACGCTATTATAAGAATCCCATGCTAACTTTTTTTGTTTTTGTGATTACTGAGTGTATCTGATACCCTAATAATAACTACCCGCAGGTTTTTTTTGCTGAAGCATACATTTATTGGACAAATACCGAACATTACAACACACCTCCATTTGGCAGTAAAACTGTTTCAAAATTATTTGGCAAGAAAATATAGCGGAATAAACAATACAACCCGACTGGAACCCGAAACATGAATGCAATGCACGTCGGTTAGATAATTCAAACACAAACAAACGCTAATACTTCATAGAATAGTTGTCTTGCCAATGATTTTGAATCAGTTTTACTACCAGTCATATGCAATGGAGGCGTGTTGTAATGTTCGGTATTTGTCAAATAAATGTGTGCTTCA
Organism: Theristus sp. LFF4_11; assembly: GCA_030248135.1. Taxonomy (NCBI): domain Eukaryota; kingdom Metazoa; phylum Nematoda; class Chromadorea; order Monhysterida; family Xyalidae; genus Theristus; species Theristus sp. LFF4_11. The sequence continues at coordinate 3,855 of JASANC010001428.1, read as the reverse complement.
GTGAAAAAACCCCTGCGAATAGTGTACTAGATACACTCAGTGGTCTAAAAAACAAAAAAAATTAGCATGAGATTCTTTTATAGAGTTTGTACGGCTGATGCAACACACGCGCAATACACAGCACACGCGCGCGCAGCGTTCCAACACTTTTGGCCGCCACTGGTAGATAGCTGGAGCAAATTTTCCAGACAGATAGATAGCTGGAAATTTTTGGGGGGAGCCGCGGGGGGCTATGTGACTTTGGGGGGGGCGGTCAAAACTTTTAAATCAAATAGATAGCTAAAACGCTGAAAAGCAACAAAAACAGCAAAATAATGCTAAAATAACACTAAAAATCAAGTATAAACGCTTATTTTATTTAAAATTAGCGAAATTTTCAAGAATTACGAGCAAAAATGGTCAATTTTGGTCAAAAATTGACTCATTTTATGCTTTCGAAGACAAAATTTTTCAGATAGATAGCTGACTGAGAAATTTTTTTTAGATAGATAATAGCTGAGCCAAAAAAAACCTTTCTGATAGAGATAGATTCGAAAAAATTTTTGGGGGGGGCGGCCCTTCAGGCCCCCCTAGAACAACTATGTATCGGAATATAGGGATTATTGTTTGGGGTGTCATCGCCAAATGGCCAACAGCCAGTTCAGCATACTTCCCGAATGTGTAATAATAAACTGTTTGACAAATGGCACAGATTATTGATTTTCAGTTCAGTGGTCATCGGTACGCACTTTTCCAAATAAGTTTGATCTTTTTTATCTTCAGGAACTTTAGTAATAGATTTAGTGAACTACATGAACCAAACAGCAAATCACCAAAACATTGCTGCAACATAAACCAAACACTGAAACAAAATAAACAGATGCTATCACCAATTCCAATCACGATTGGTAGACTTTTTCATGTTTTCGTACAGCCGACGTCATCTGGTTACGTTAATTTCGGTAAATAGTTTCAATACGAACTCTTAAATTTTCAACAAAATTGTGCTGTTGGTCAACTGACGATTACCAAGTTAACCGGGCGTTGTCTGTTATTAATTTCGAAGAAAGTAAATTGCTTTGTAAGCCTTGACCAGAAAGCGGCATCTATCACGAAATCCCGAACGCTATTTGAAAAACAGACCACCATGCAGACCCGAGAGCAGACAAAACAATGTTGATACAACTATTTACAAGCACAGTCTCTCATGATGAATGAATGAACACACGCGCACATCCAGTGAAACAGTTCGTTGACTTCAGTATTAAATAAAAGAAAATGACAAATCCAACCACATTTCCACTGGTCACCATTGCATGGCCATTTGGATTGAAACTTAGTTTTTCACCAATGCTACATATTTTGCTGAGGATAGTGATGATTGTGTGCAAAACCAGATTTCTGTGCTCATGATGAGGCGGACTGTTGAGAAAATTCACAAAAACTCAAAAATGTACGGTGCAACCAGCAACACTGCACAGATACACACATCAATGTATTCAGGAGGTGCGACACTGAACGGCGCCACCAGGCCGACGCACATCTGCGTGCTCGCCGGGCGCGTCGTCGTCGGCGTCCGAGTCGTGCGTGTCCGAGTCGTCGTCCATGTGCTCCGGCTCGTCCGCGTCGTCACTGTCGCTCGAGGAATAGTTCGGCACCTGACCACTGCGTGCTGCACGGCGTGCACGGCGACGCTGCCACGAACACATGCGCACATGTAGTCACATTTACGTGCTATATTTCTCGCCCACCGGTTCCCAGAAACAACTCCGGTACTTATTGCGAGTGGATGGATGGCTTGAAATTCCGTGAATCAAAGCTACGAGAGGGCACCAGTTATCTGAGCTCCATTTCGGTTTGGCCGACGATCGCTACATTATTCAAGAAAAGAAGCGAACCCGAAAGATTTTTCTGTTGATAAGCAGTTTATAAAAAGTAGAGTTCAAAGTTCAATGGCGGTTCAAAGTTCAAACTCTATGGTTGCCGGTTGGCAACAAACAACATCTGAAAGCACTCCCACCCACAGTCAAGTTGGTTGTTAAAAGTTGTTTCCCGATCAACAGTGCTTTTGGAGATGTGTTAAAAGTTAAAACCAAGAAACCCAACTTGGTTCACATTTTCTGCGTTGTAAACCAACCGCAACTCACCCGGCGCAGTATCTGTCGCAGCATGTAATAAATAAAATCGGCGTCAGGATCTGGATGCATGCGCTCGCGCATTCGCTGTCGGTTGTTGTCCTTGATCAGCTGCAGTTGAACGAAACAACTGTCAAACAAAACTCACCATCACCACATCAACGTAAACTGCAACAAGTGCAATTGATTGTTGATAAAAAAGCAACACAAAACCTCTCGTAATTTCTCCGGATCAAATTTCACTTCGTCATCGTCCACGAGTGGCAGCCAAACTTTGATGTCTGAGTCTAGACCGCTGGTGGCCATCGCAGCGCATGTCGGATGCGGCTCCAACACGTTCACCTGGTTGGGGCGACGGAATGCTCAATTTCACTTGTCACAAAGACACAACCTACGTTGTGGCTGAGAACATTTCAAGAAGGCAATAATATTTACTTTGGAAAGTGATTTAGAAAAGTCTTGAGCATGAGTTTGAACATAAAAAGCAGAACACAAAAAATGCCACGCCAAAGCGACTCCGCAGATGAAATGATACTTGTGGTTTCAAAAACCGAGCATAACTTTGCCTCACCCTCCTCCCTCGTCGGTCCGGTGCAAAATGCACGATGCTCTGCGACTTTCGCTCCAAAGTAAATGTGACCATCGTCAGAGCCACTAACAACGAACTCGCTCTCTGGGCCGTACCAGTTGCACGCTTTCACTGCAACGAACACACAACGTCACTGTCACTCAGTCATTGTTCTCACGATCACCGATCAGCAATACCAGTGGCACTGTTTCGATGTCCTGAATAAAGATACACGTAATCAGCGCCATCCGAATGCGTCGTGCTGAACACGTACAGGTCGTCGTCGTTGTAGGTCGCCAGGATTTCTAAACAAAAAACAACATAAACGTTCGACAACGTTTCTTTTCCCGAACAACAAGAGCAGAACGTACCGTGCCGTTGTGGTTGTATGCAACGCACGTGATATGTGGCTTGAAATCGGCATCAACCTGTCAGTGTGAGACACAATTTTTGATATTCAATACACAAATTTCAAAAGGCGAAGAGGATTTTTTTGGAAAACACATACCAGCCGATGTGGACAGAACTTTTCAGCGGGCCTTCGTCTTGCAGTTTGCGTTTGTCGTAAATGCGACAAGTAAGAATCTCGGCCACTTAACGCGAAATAGGTCGGGTCATGGGGGTGAGAATGAATGCGACGCAGCAAAGGCACTTTGCGCTGAGTGGCGTTGCAGGCACACCAGCAGTCTGAAAGAAAGCATTCGCGTGAAAAAGTAATGCTTTGCTGCACAAATTATTCAGCAAGCGCACTTTTTTGGCTCTGGTTCGCGCAGATCCATCTGGTAGACGCACGCGTCCTCTGCACAACTCAGGAAAACGTGCGGCGAATTCGCTTCTATGGACAGCTGCGAAAACGTTTGGAAAACTCACGTTAACATACAAGCAGCGCTCTGAAACGTGATTCCAGTTGATGAAACGGAATGAATGCTGATCAACCTCGTGCACAGGTGCGCTGTGTTTCACAAGTTTCCTGGTGCCCGGCAGACGCCCGTGTTTGACAGTTCGCAGAGTCGCACCTGGCCGTCGCGTGCGCACGTCACAATGTGATTGTCGCCAGAGAGCGGCATGAATTTCGCCTGAAGTGAGCAAAACAACTAAAAACTGGTTGAAAGCTGCGGTAGTTTTTCGATGAAACTTTTACTTGAATATACAGTCGAACTGTGAATCATAGGC
>JASANC010001425.1:0-48378 GCA_030248135.1 Theristus sp. LFF4_11 | reverse complement strand
TCACTGGAAGCAAGGCAGCTGGCGAGAAACTGGCGTCAATGATGCGCCTGGGCAGTTCGCGGCCGTGGCCTGAGCTGCTGAAAATGGTCACTGGCTCGGAACGAATCAGCGTGGAGCCGATGATTGAGTACTTTCAACCGCTAATGGAATGGCTCAAGGTGACCTTTCAAAGGAGAATTTCAAACAAAATTGAAACGTTTTGAACCAAGAATTTGCAGAAAGAAAACAAAGGCGAATGCTACGGCTGGGGATACGAGTGGTCATTTGTTGGAAATCTGTCACAGCCGCGCTGCCCGAAATGATGATGTTTGCAAAAAAAGTTACCACCAACTGTCATATCGTTTTCAGCATTCATCATAACTTCATTGTTTTCATTGACGTTGATTTAAAGCTCAGTTAAGCTAATAGTGAAAACTACGTGAGTTCTTGCGTTGTGGGCTGCGGACTGACATCGCGAGTGGTACTTACGGTATTTCATATTAAAATATCTCATTTGAATTATCTGGTTACAATTGAACGCGCATTTCTTTTTTTCAAAAAAAAAACACTGCGGAATGGGTTTGTTTTGTAAAGAAAGGGCTTCATTCGAATTTAACCAGAAATTGAACTTTTTGTCTCGAGGTAACAAGTGTTGCTGAAATTTCATGCTTTTGCTTTTCGTTGTAAGTGAATACCGCATTATAAACGTGCGAATAAATCAGTAAACGCGTTCTCCGGGTGTGCTGCCGCGTTAATTCAAACTGCTTATCACTTTCTCTCTCATCATCAATGGCAGACATGTTTACCGCAGAAAAAGCAATACATCCTGATGATTTAATGCCACCCAGATCGCTGCTGTTGTTTCCGGTGGTATATGTCTGTATATGCTTTGCGCCAACGTGTCACATGCATTAAGGTGTGCGCTCAAATCTGTGCACTCTCTTAATTGGTTCAACGAACATGCTGATACAGTCCGCAAAACGCGTTGAGGTTTCATGTCAACAGAAAACAAGAGACAATGCGCATGATTAGCGAGTGGTGGTGAAACGTTGTTTCTACAAAACAGTGACACATCATGGCTTTTACAAGCAACAATACGAACGACTCAAACTGTATTCTGTTCGACGAAGTATTCGTCAAAAGTTTTGTTGGATATGAAGATGTGATCGCAAACCCAGTCTACATCTATTGTGTGCTCGGTCGGTTTTCATGTTTCAAAACCCTTTTTGCTTCATAATAGTTCTGTCTTTGTTTCAAATTACATCTTTGGTACGGTATGGCCGATTAATATTAACAATTAATATTGGCCAAATTATCTTGGCATTCTTGAAAAAGACAACTCCTAGTCTGCGACTGATCCCGCCTTGATGGAGAATACTAAAACTGCCTCATTCATTCGGCAGCACTGTATCTGTCACGCAACGCTCGCGAAGGCACAAAACGACTTTACTGAAAAGTCCACATTGTAGAGCTAGCATAACAGAACAGACGTTGGGAGCTTATGATCGTTTCGGCAACCCAAGTTTTTTTTTGTTAGCAAAAAAAAACATTCTGATTCTTCGTGTGCGTAAACATTAAAAAATACAGACATGGGATAATTTTTTAGGTTTCTACGGTTCGCTGTTCGGTGTCGGTGTGATCGTCAATTTGTTTGTCATCTGGCATATTGTTGTCAAAAATCAACTCCGCCAATCTGGAAGCGTGTTTCTCGTGACGCTAATGCTTGCTGATGTTGTACTTTGTGTTTGTCTGCCGGTGATGCCAAAGGTAGAACAACTGAAACAACCGTGACACTTTTGTGCCTCCGGTCTTCCTGAAACTGTACATGGCAGGCTAAAAAACATCTGAAACTAGTTTGAACACTTCTAAATTGGTCAATATTGATTTCATTTTGTTCTTATCGGACAAATGCGTTTTCTATTGCGTTGTAGGTGATCTTCATGAACCATCGCTGGCTACTTGGACAGTTTTTATGTCGCGCGATCCCGTTCTCGGAGGCGGTGGCCGTTCTGACGGTCGTCTGGAGTCTGACGGCGTTGACGGCCGACAAGTGCAGGCACATCACAATGTCGCTCAATCCGTCTCCTACTTGCAATCGAATTGCTGTCCGGATTAGCATCGCTATTTGGTATGATCATCAGTGGGAACTTTTGGAAGTTATGTGCAAGGAACAAGAGAGATTGGTAAGCTACAAAATGACTCAACTGTGAACCGGAACTGTGGCCTTTGGATAAGTCAATTCCGCCACTGGAAATTTTGCGAAATCTGTTATTCCTAAGCGACCTCATAATTCCTGCTCTCATTCTGTGGGAGTTTATAGCGAATTTTAGGCACAAAAACAACGGCGAACACATCCAAAACTTTTTTAACCGGTCCAATTGTAGCAGCAGCGGTTTTTTTATTCGCTTTTCAAACCAGGCTGAATGCAATGTTGCTGTGCAGTCCGTACTGGTTTGCAACCGAATTAGTAAAAACTGCTATTGTTGGCACGAAACTGAAATACTGCGATTATGTGTGTATGCAACGATGGCCGACAGGAACGCCGCGGTATTACTGGCAGGTTGGCATGTTCTTCGTGTCGTTGTTTCCACTTTGATCTGTTTCTCCTGTCAATTAGTTCAATTAAATTCAATTTAAAAAATAATTAAAAAAATGTGTTCCGCACACAGGCGCTCACCGTGATTTACCTGTCGTTCATGTTCATCGTGCCGATCGCCGGTTTGGTGGTGTCCTACTGTCGTATAATGGCACGCATCAACGACGACATGCTCGCGAGCTCCCCGGCATTGCGACATCTGCTCACGCAACGCTCGCGAAAACTCTCGAACCTGCGGAAACGGCGCGCCTATTGTCTGTCGTCCGCTGTTGTCGTGTCGTTCATTGTGTGCTGGCTGCCGGTGTGCGTCTACAATTTTCTGTCGGACTTCGGTTTGTCGATTAACTATGACGAGAACGAACATGAATTTTGGGCAGTTTTTTTGGGCATGGCCAACCCGGAATACCGTCAAGTAGGCCACGCACATGAATTTGTGAAAATGTGTTGAGCACATTTTTGTGGCGGAGTGGCGCACAATAAAATCACGCATATATCACCACACGCCCGCGCGCGCATGGGGGTTTCCAAACTTTTGGCCGCCACTGCATACTAAAATTGACGTATACACTCACAACCGTTTTTTTTTGCTTTTCTTGAATCACACTTTTCGTTTTCATCATATTGTATAATACTTGCGAATAGTGCATCGTCGAATATATTGTGAACTGTTGATCGATGTTTCGGTTTCACGATTTTATTGAGGGACTCAGTAGTGGTAAACTGGCAGCTGGGGATTGCAGGAAAACAGTTTTTTATATAGTCACGAAGAAAAAAACCGGTTTTATTTCCCATGCCAACCCTGTTCCCAACAACTATCTAGATACATAGTACAGTGATTTTTTTTGATTTCTGATCAGAGGTTGCTTGCAATGAGTCGTTGTAGGTTCCTAATCCTAAACCTAAGCCAAGCCTTTTTTATAAGGTGAAAATGATCAATTTAGTTTTTGCATTTTTTTCTTTCCTGTGTTAAAGGGCAGGGGCCACCGCCACTGCACATGCACCTGTTTTAATAATGATGCATTACGGTACATACATACTACACTGCCGTTAAAAAAAGATTTAGCCAACCACCTGAAAATTCTTGCTTTCGAAGGCAGATCAATTTTTGACCCAAAATGACCGTTTTGCTCGAATATTCTGTAAATTTCGCTATTTTACAGAATAGTGCAATAGAATACAGGGCAGTTTTTTGGGCATGGCCAACCCGGAATACCGTCAAGTAGGCCACGCACATGAATTTGTGAAAATGTGTTGAGCACATTTTTGTGTATGTCATGCAAGAGTCGTCATCCATGCATACACTATGTCATCAATAATAACGGCGACTCTAGCATGATGTAAGAGTCACGGCACTCTTCCATTTCAAAGTTTCCGCCAATCTCACGATTTGAAGTTCTAAAAATTTTTTTGTAAAGAAAAGGTTGGTGAACATTTTCAAACTACTCTTGTTGCATCTTCGGCTGTTCAGATCTGGCGAATACCGTAATAAACGCTTACGAAGTGTACATCAACGTGGTCGTACACGGTTTAGCGATGTGCACGGTGGTCACCAATCCGCTGCTTGTTTACTGGCAAACGCGGGATAAAAACAAGCATAAGAGGCAGCGTTTTGTGTTTATTTTTGTTAAATCTATTTTTGATGCCTTTTTGATTTTTTATTGGATTATGGTATTTTTTAATCGGCACAGTTTTTTAACCGCCGTGACACCTAATAGAATGTTGCGCAACAAATAATGACTGTTTGGTGTGTACCAGCGTCAAAAAATACCATTCATCTTTATCTTGCATGACAATAATAGATATCTTTCAAAAAAAACAGGAAAACACAAACAACCCCCACAAAAAAACAAAAAAAAAAAAAAAAAATAAAAAAAAAACACCAAAACTCTTTTCTTAACACACTTTCTTTTTATCATATTGTATAATTATCTAAAAATGCGGAGGACGCATATAAAAGGAGGAATATGGCTTTGTGTAAGCAGTGAGAAACTTTTTTGCTTCACAACTATTTTCAAGTTTCTGATGTGGCACACGGATACAAGTACATAAGAGTTATATTTTTGCGCCGCGTTTGTTTTAATGAAAAACCTAAAAACCTTCAAAGCGTTTTTCACTTGTCCTCTTCAGCTTAGTGTGAAATCACAGCATGTGCGAAATTCTGCAAACCTGTGCAGAAACAAAAAATTAGAGACTTCAAAGCGTTGCTGCAGATAAGCTTTATTGTTGATGACGTACGCATAGCTATGTGGGTACTGTGGATTTATTCAAACGTGTCCGGACTAAAATGACGTCATTTGGTTTAAAAACGCCCGTTTGTCAAAGTACAGGCACTAAAATTTCAGTTTGGTGTGACCGATTCGACATTCACCATTTGTTTACGGAAAGAAATCGGCTAAACGGAAAGTCTGGTTTGCAGTGAACGGGAAGCGCATGTTTGGCGGCACATGACGTCATTTCAGTGGGACACGTTTAAAAAATAGGTCATACATACCCGTGACAAAAAGGTGTTGTCTTCCGTTAATTTTCACTTTCCTCCCCAATTCCAAAAAACCCGAAGGTACCAAAGTCCTGTGGATTGTTGTATGTACATAGGAGGAGTGTGGATATTGGCTGAACCGTCCGTTCCGTGAGCCATTGCGTGCGCCACAAGAAGGGGACATTGCCTTCGCCACAAGAAGGGGACAGTGTCTTCGCCAATGCCTCTGCGCAACGCTTTGTCCTTGGCAAAGCAGTGTCAGTGATCGAAGATGTTGTCTTTAATTTGGCAGCTTTATGTTAAGTTACTATTTGCTCGAAATTCATCGAATGTAGAAATTTCGTTTGTCGAAAAAGTAAGTGCAACCGAAATAATGAATAAACGGCGCAAAAATATGGCTCTTATGTACTTGTATCCGTGTGCCACATCAGAAACTTGAAAATAGTTGTGAAGCAAAAAAGTTTCTCACTGCTTACACAAAGCCATATTCCTCCTTTTATATGCGTCCTCCGCATTTTTAGATAATATTCTGACTTTTACATAAGTCCCAAAATCGGACAAAACTCAGAATGCGTTGGGCATCCGTTCTTCCGAACTTCCCATTCGGCTTACAGCGATTACACTGATTTCATTTTTCGTTTTGGAGAGATGTCGCCCGTCAGGTTCCACGGCTGATTTACCCGAAATTGTCACGATTCAGTATCTAAAACTGTGCTTCCTTAAGAAATGTAACCCAAAAATCCCTGATCAGCGCATTGAATTACCCTGGACTCCACAGATCTCCTGTTTTTTTTGTTTTTGGACCGATATCGCCAAGTTTCCACGGCTGATTCGCCCGAATCGTCACGACTTTGGTCATTTGGTTGCCGTTTTTCTAATTTTGTTTTTTTATAATAATTATTCTCTTGAATTTGAGGGTTGCTACGCATTGTATTCGTCCTGTTGGTGTAGGCCAGGGGTTTTAACCCACTGTGTCTGAAAGGGTCGGGGTAAAATTTAACTAAATTTTTAAAATCTACGGATGAAATTATTCCGGGAAACATTTTTGTTCGACTGCGAAAGTGCCGAAGGTGAAATTTGAAAAGGCGAACACTTGAAACCATGTCAAAGTCTATGAACTTTTAAAAATGCCCAATTTTTTGACCCAAAAGAGGGCGGGGGTAAAAAAAGTAACCGGTTTTTCAAAATCTACAGCTGCAATTACCCCAGGAAACTTTTTTGTTCGGTTATGATACAACTTTAGACAAAAAATGCCCAATTTTTTACCCAAAAAGGGCCGGGGCAAAAAAGTAATCAGATTTTTAAAATCTACAGCTGCACTTACCCCAGGAAACTTTTTTGTTCGGTTATGAAACAATTTCAGACAAAAATTGAAAGGGCGACACTTGAAATCAGGTCAGAACCTCCAAAATTTTGAAAATGCCCAATTTTTTGCCCAAAAAATGGTCGGGGCAAAAAAATTGGATTTTCGAAATCTACGGATGAAATTACCCCAGGAAACTTTTTGTTCGGGTATAAAACAACTTTAGACAAAATTTGCCCAATTTTTTACTCAAAAAAGGTTGGGTCAAAAAAGTAACCGGATTTTCAAAATCTACGGCTGAAATTACCCCAGGAAACTTTTTTTGTTCGGTTATGAAACAATTTCAGACAAAAATTGAAAGGGCGACATTTTAAACCAGGTTAAAACCTCCAAATTTTTGAAAATGCCCAATTTTTGCCCAAAAATGGTCGGGGCAAAAAAGTAATTGGATTTTTAAAATCTACGGATGAAATTACCCCAGGAAACTATTTTGTTCGGTTATAAAACAACTTTAGACAAAAATTGCCCAATTTTTTACCCAAAAACGGCCTGGGCAAAAAGTAACCAATTTTTTTCAAAATCTACAGCTGCAATTACCCCAGGAAACTATTTTGTTCCGTTATGAAACAACTTTAGAGAAAAAATGCCCAGTTTTTAACCCAAAAAGGGCCGGGGCAAAAAAATAACCAGATTTTCAAAATCTACAGCTGCACTTACCCCAGGAAACTTTTTTGTTCGGTTATGAAACAATTTCAGACAAAAATTGAAAGGGCGACATTTGAAACCAGGTCAAAACCTCAGAACTTTTGAAAATGCCCAATTTTTGCCCAAAAAATGGTCGGGGCAAAAAAAGTAATTGGATTTTTAAAATCTACGGATGAAATTACCCCAGGAAACTATTTTGTTCGGTTATGAAACAACTTTAAACAAAAATTGCCCAATTTTTGACCCAAAAAAGGCCGGGGCAAAAAAGTAACCAGATTTTCAAAATCTACAGCTGCACTTACCCCAGGAAACTTTTTTGTTCGGTTATGAAACAATTTCAGACAAAAATTGAAAGGGCGACATTTGAAACCAGGTCAAAATCTCCGAACTTTTGAAGACTCCAATTTTTTGCCCAAAAAATGGTCGGGGCAAAAAAGTAATTGGATTTTTTAAATCTACGGATAAAATTACCCCAGGAAACTATTTTGTTCGGTTATGAAACAACTTTAGACAAAAATTGCCCAATTTTTGACCCAAAAAAGGCAGGGGCAAAAAGTAACCAATTTTTCAAAATCTACAGCTGCAATTACCCCAGGAAACTACTTTGTTCGGTTATGAAACAACTTTAGACAAAAATGCCCAATTTTTAACCCAAAAAGGGCCGGGGCAAAAAAGTAACAAGATTTTTAAAATCTACAGCTGCACTTACCTCAGGAAACTTTTTTGTTCGGTTATAAAACAATTTCAGACAAAAATTGAAAGGGCGACATTTGAAACAAGGTCAAAATCTCCGAACTTTTGAAAACTCCAATTTTTTGCCCAAAAAACGGTCGGGGCAAAAAAGTAATTGGATTTTTTAAATCTACGGATAAAATTACCACAGGAAACTATTTTGTTCGGTTATGAAACAACTTTAGACAAAAATTGCCCAATTTTTGACCCAAAAAAGGCAGGGGCAAAAAGTAACCAATTTTTCAAAATCTACAGCTGCAATTACCCCAGGAAACTATTTTGTTCGGTTATGAAACAACTTTAGACAAAAAATGCCCAATTTTTAACCCAAAAAGGGCCGGGGCAAAAAAGTAACAAGATTTTTAAAATCCACAGCTGCACTTACCTCAGGAAACTTTTTTGTTCGGTTATAAAACAATTTCAGACAAAAATTGAAAGGGCGACATTTGAAACCAGGTCAAACCTCAGAACTTTTGAAAATGCCCAATTTTTGCCCAAAAATGGTCGGGGCAAAAAAGTAATTGGATTTTTAAAATCTACGGATGAAATTACCCCAGGAAACTATTTTGTTCGGTTATGAAACAACTTTAGACAAAAATTGCCCAATTTTTAACCCAAAAAGGGGCCGGGGCAAAAAAGTATTTAGATTTTCAAAATCTACAGCTGCAATTACCCCAGGAAACTTTTTTGTTTGGTTATGAAACAATTTCAGACAAAAATTGAAAGGGCGACATTTGAAACCAGGTCAAAACCTCCGAACTTTTGAAAATGCCCAATTTTTTGCCCAAAAAATGGTCGGGGCAAAAAAGTAATTGGATTTTTTAAATCTACGGATAAAATTACCCCAGGAAACTATTTTGTTCGGTTATGAATCAACTTTAGACAAAAATTGCCCAATTTTTGACCCAAAAAAGGGCCGGGGGAAAAAAGTACCAGATTTTCAAAATCTACAGCTGCAATTACCCCAGGAAACGTTTTTGTTTGGCTATGAAACAATTTCAGACAAAAATTGAAAGGGTGACATTTGAAACCAGGTCAAAACCTCCGAACTTTTGAAAGTGCCCAATTTTTTGCCCAAAAAATAGTCGGGGCAAAAAAGTAATTAGATTTTCAAAATCTACGGATGAAATTACCCTAGGAAACTATTTTGTTCGGTTATGAAACAATTTTAGACAAAAATTGAAAGGGCGAACACTTAAAACCAGGTGAAAACCCTGCGAACTTTTAAAAATACCCAATTTTTTACCCAAAAACAGGGTCTGGGTAAAAAATTAACCCAATTTGCAAAATCTCCGGATGGAATTACCCCAGGAAACATTTTTGTTCACCTGTCAAAATGTTGCAGGTAAAAATTGAAAGGGCGAACACATATTGATTACATAGCTGAAAAAAAAAGGAGACAGAAGAATAAGTAACCAACTTTTCAGAATAGGTAATTCGCGTCTAGAACGTACGTAAAGAAGTCTGGCGAAAATTTTTCTTCGGCACAGTTTGCAACTTTGGCAGGTCTCTACGTGTGCACAGTATCAAGTTTGCAGCACGTATATTAGTTGCTGCAGGACAGCGACTAAATTTTGAAAACGCGCGCAGGTCCATATTCAGCCATATAATGCGTGATGCGCTGTCCGCTCGCTTCGCTCGCTCGCGCATCCGCATGATACTTGCGAATAGTGCATCGTCGAATATGTTGTGAACTGTTGATCGATGTTTCGGTTTCACGATTTTATTGAGGGACTCAGTAGTGGTAAACTGGCCAGCTGGGGATGGCAGGAAAACAGCTGTTTTTTTATATAGTCACGCACGAAGAAAAAAAAACGGTTTTATTTCCCATGCCAGCCAACCCTGTTCCCAACAACTATTAATATCTAGAATCTAGATACATAGTACATACATACTACACTGCCGTTAAAAAAGATTTAGCCAACCACCTGAAAATTCTTACTTTTGAAGGCAGATCAATTTTTGACCCAAAATGACCGTTTTGCTCGAATATTCTGTAAATTCCGCTATTTTTTGTGAAAACACGCATATATCTTGTGCATTTTTAAGCTGGGCGCGGGGGGGGGCGCACCGCGCAGGACTATTTTATTCATTGTTTCAGCGTTTTGCTACGGTTGTTTTGCTACCTATCAATCGCATTCCAAAATTTTCACCGCCCCTTTCTCCTCACCAAGTCCAAAGTCCAATTACCCCCCCCCCCCCCGAGCGCCAGCCGCGCCGCGCGCGGGCGGCCCCAAAAAACAAAATGCTGATTTTTTATTTGATTTTTTTGTCTGCTTTTCTGCTCCGATCGAATTCAAGCATGCTGCAACGGTGCTCAACGACGTCGTCGTGTGGTGCGGCGGCGGCTGGCCTGGCAAATTTGATGGCAGCAGCAGGCGCACCACGGCCGTGCAGCAAACACGTCGGCATGCAGATTCAGTTGGTGTTTTGATTTTTCATTTGTTTTACTTTGAAACAGTACCGAACGGAACGGAAGGCGAAAGCAAATTTTCGTTTGTTTTTCGTCCTGTTGGCGTGTGCTACCGCGCGTCCCAAAAGAAGTGCAATCAAACTGCTGAAGTTGACGTTTCTTTGTGTCATCACGATTCCAGAAAATGTGCGAAGCGTCCGCTGAAGACGACCGGCGCACTACGCTGGGACGAGTATGACAACTCGGAGTTTTATCATCGCGGTGAGCGACCGTGGAGACGAGGCTGGAACGCGTTCACGTACGATTATCGACGGTGGAAACGGCGATTTGTGGAGGTTCGAGTTCGGAGGTGGCATCGGGGAATGAAACCGGCGTTTGTTTGTTTTTGGAAAGTGTTTTTCGGAAACCGTTTTTTCACCGTTTTTAGTTGACTATCATATGACCTTATTTGGTCAGTTCTCTGAGTGCGCGAATGAAGCGTAGAAATCAGCCAAGAAAAAACCGATTTCGACTTTTCTGGCGTGTGCTGCAAAACTTTCACCCTATGTGTCAACTATGAGCATTCACTGTGTGTTTTAGCAAATGCATATTGGAGGATATTGTTAAAAAAATCAGTCCATAATAGCTGAAAATAATCGAGAAAGTTGCTCCCTAAAAACCGAGCGTTGTGTGCTCATCATCATTTTGTTCATCAGGCGCAAGAAGACGCCTTCCAACGTCGCTCGTTCGTCGCGCACATGAAACGAGGCACGATGACCCACGAGCTGCTGCCGGCACAGGCTGAGATCGTCATCATTGGAGGTGAGCGTTAAGGCGCATTCATGTTTTAACATAGCTGTGCGGTCACTGAATAGTGCAACATGAATGCGCACTTAGACTAATCTACCCACGCCATTAAAAATTCCTCAGTCTTAATCAGAGCAACTTGTATTGGCATCTTACACTGTTATTGGCTTACGTCTTTCTTGGTGTTTACGGTTCAGGCGGATGAAGATTTGATGGCTGGAATGAAGTTGGTTTTAGGGCGAGTTGTCCGGAAGTCTTTGACGTTCTCACTTTACTTGTATTCCCTATCCGATTCTGAACGTGGTGTGCTCCATTTACAAACGCAGTGATGTTGCACCATCCACAGACAAACACAGGCGCGCAAATATACGACCCGTTTTTACCTGACGTACGGTATGACAAGTGCGCAGTGTTCTTGAGAATTCTTGAAAAGTTTTGTTTTTTGCGATTTCAGGTGGTATCGTAGGCTCCTCGTTGGCGTGGTGGGTAAAACAGCGATTTAGGGACGAAGACTACCACGTCGTCGTGCTGGAGTCGGATGATACGGTCGGGGGGCATGAAATATTTTCTGGATTTTACATTTTTTATTTGTCAGAGAACTTCTGTGTTTTTTTGTGGCGCATTTTTCTGTCTCCGGTCGAACATCGAAATTATAGGCAATCAGCTGATTGATTGGTTGGTGATGCATGCATTCTGTGCAAATCAAACTCCGCCTCCACGGTCCACAGCAATGCCTGCAAGTTCAATAGGTTCTTGAGTTTGACTGTATGTGTTGGTGTGTTGTCTTGCCAAACAACATATAATATACTGACCTCTGTAGTTGAACTGTGATTGGCGCTTCGAGCTGATTGAGCTGTTGTTGAACTGGTCTCCACTGATTGGTTGAACAACTAGCGCCATAAAGCAGCCATGAACCCAACAATCAGCGTTGTATCATAGAAAACCAACTAAAACAGTTGTGTGTGTTTTTTTCAGTTCACCAAAAGCTCCACAGTGTTGTCGGCTGGTGGCATTCGTCAGCAGTTCAGCATTCCTGAAAACGTTGAGATGTCGTTATTCGCGGCGGAGTTCATGCGAAATGCCGGTGAACACTTACGGATACTCGGTTCGTGGAGACCGTTTTTCGGTGTTTTTGTTTTTTTTCTAGCTTCAAGTGTTTGTTCCGGTCATGTTCATGTTTCACTGCTGTGTGTTCAGAGAAGTTTTCAATACCGGGAGTCCGGTATTTTTTCTCTTGTTTTCTCTTTGTTTAAAACATGAACAATACACAGCGGGTTCCGAGTACACGCAGAGAAGTTAGTTTTCAGTTTCAGGAGTCAGGGCGTTTCTTCCCATTTTAGCGTTTGGCGCCGTTGTAAGGCGGATTCTAGGGAGTGTGTACACCTGCTGGGATACCAAGGAGCTCAGCTTCCAACGGAGGCGCGTACCACCAATCCCCATGTCTCGGCCTGATTGGTGAACTGAGTCTGATGTAGCCAATCAGCTTGCTCAATTTAAAATTCGTTTTTTTTTCTTACAGACAACCCACCGCCCGACATTCACCTCGATCCAATGGGCTATCTGTTCCTGGCGAAAACTGAACAGGGCGCACAGAGGATGGAAAAGAATTGGCGCATGCAGACGTTGGTGACCGCTCTCGATTTGTGCTGTCTCGTTTGTTTACCCCCCGTTTTGACCTAACGATGTTCTCCGCGTAAAACTAATAGCTGATTGGCTATCTTTCATGCCTCGGTTGCACACTCACGAGCTCTCTTGAGCTGAACAATTCGTAAGACGATAGGAATAATGTTGCCGATAAAAAAAATATTTTCGAGTTCGACAATCAGCTCAGACCAAACTCTAAACAGCTGATTAGTTGCGTAAAAACGACAACATAAATAATCACATCAGTTCTACAATCATGAAACCATCAACATAAACACACACAGTCAACTCGGCGCCAAGGTCGGCCTCTACAATCGCGAGCAACTGCAGCAGCGATTTCCATTCATGCGCTTCGGCGACGTACAGCTCGGCTCGTACGGACTCGAGAATGAGGGCGCCATTGATCCGTGGCAGTTGTTGTCGGCGATCAGGGAGAAAAATCTGACGCTAGGCGTGCAGTATGTCAAGGTTGGTGAGCAATGTGTGCAGTTCAGCTGTGTAGCTTGGGCATTTGGCAAGATACCCAATTTTGGGTAATTTGCCTAAGTTTTTGGGTGCTAATTTACCCAAGTTTTGCAATTGTTGCCATCTTTGGGCGATGTGCCCATCTTTCGACATTTTACCCAAGTTTTGACAATGTGGCTAACCTCAGGTCGTTTATCCAAGTTTTGCTAATGTACCCAACTAGGTTATTTGATAATGTGCCCAAGTTTGAGCAAGGTACTGTTGCCAATGTTTCCAATTTTCTGGCAGTGTACCCGAACTTTTGGCAGTATGCCCAACTTTGTTGTCGTGTGTAATCTGTGTCTGTTTGTAAGAGTGGGTGTAAGACCACATTTCTTTGTGTCCCCCCAGGGTCGTGTCGATGGTTTTTTCTATCGGACACGCGACGGCGCCACGGAGACGACGACGCCAGATGATCGAGCGTACAGAGACCCGAAGCCGTCGTTCCATCTGCACGGCGTCGATCGACGGCAAATCAAGGGCGTTTCGGTAAAGGTTTTGTTCTGTACAACAAAAGCTGATTGGCTAGTGCAGGTACTTCAGGTGTCTCCTTCGTTTTTTGCCGGTTTCATTCTATTCATGTTGAAGCGACGCTGTAAAAACGTCGTTGTTCAACATGCGTGCTGTAAAACGTTAAAAAGAGTAGTGAAGTGAAACATGATAGATTGCGGTTGTTTGCCTGTTTCATGAATGTGAACGGACGGGCGTTGCAGAAGTGACGAGAGAGAGAATGTGTGATCAGTTTTGGTTCATATGTTTCAGCAAACACGGTGTGAATAAACGCGACGAACCTCTCAATCACTAATATTTATTCTGCAGTTCATTCCGGAGCACACCGATTCGTCGCCGCGTGCCATCAAATCGGCGTTGGTGGTCAACTGCGCCGGCGCATGGGCGGGCGACATCGCGAAAATGGCCGACATCGGCACTGCAGGCATCAAGGGCATGCTCGCCGTGCCGCTGCCCGTAGAGAAACGGTTCGGTCGCAGTCATCGTTTTGCATGAAAGCAGCGTTGTGCATTTTTATTGTAATGCTCACAGTGCGAGAAACGTGCCACTACTGGGCTCTGCTCTCTGTGACACGGATCTTGCAGTGGGCAGAACTGATATTCTGATTCGCTGATCGCCCAGTTTCAGCGCAACAACGTTGTTCTAGTGTTCCATTTTTTCCATGTTCTCCCAAATATTTGTTGTTCGTGAATATCAGGTAGAGACTAATAAATTCAGTAGATGCATTGCTCTGTAAGCTCCCTCGTTTTGACTGACTGTGTTTTGGCTTTTTGGTGAATTTCTTCAACCTACAACATTCATGTTACTTGTTGTTGTTTCCGCAGCAAACGCTACATCTACGTGGTGCACTGCCCGGACGGTCCCGGCCTGCATATGCCGATGTTGATCGATTCGTCCGGTGTTTGGTGTCGACGAATGGACTTGGGCAACACGTACATATGCGGCAAATCGCCCACTCCCGTGCGTTTGGGCATGGAGAATGAGCTTTCCGGTGTTTGGTGACCCATTTTTTCAAAAAAATCTCCCCAATTTCTCAGGCAGAAGACGCGCTGATCGACCACAGCAACCTCGACGTTGACTACGACTATTTCCAGGAGCACGTGTGGCCGCATTTGGCCGCGCGCATTCCGGCGTTTGAAAAGTTGAAAGTGAGCGCACTGATTGATTGTAGAGAACTGTGCTTTTGGAGAGGTTGATCTCGACAGATATGCAGTCGCACTGTGACACGTGTGCGATTAGTGCACATTCTGGCATTGGAATCTGGAACGGTGGCAGATCCAATAGCCCGATTCAAAGACAGCCAACCAACCAATCATGTGAATGTTGATATTCAAGACCCGCAGGTCTCAGATGCTTTCAAAATTCCAAAATCTGCCTTGGTGATTGGATGTATCCAGCCATTAATAATGTTTGTTTCAACCTGCAACATTTCGCAGCATACAGATCATATGTGAACCTTTAACTTGCAGTAAATAAGAACAACTGTAATTGAAACGCCCCATTTGTGGTTTGCTCACCATGCTTTCTTGGCCTCCAATGCCGCACTTTCATCTTTCGTGAGCTCGATATTCTGAGAAAAAACTATTCTGTGCCAGGTCTTAACAAACATACTGTATGTAATTGTGAGAGGAAAAGTCACAGATCTGAACAAGCACACAAAATGTAATGTTGAGAGAAAAAAGTGACAGGTCTAAACAAACATAGCATGTGTAATGTTAAGAGAACAAAGTTACACGTCTAAGCAAACAGACCGTATCAGTAATATTGCAGATGAAAAGCGCCTGGGCCGGCTACTACGACTACAACACGTTCGACCAGAACGCCATCATCGGCGTGCACCCGGCGTTCGTCAACTTCTGGCACGTCTGCGGGTTCTCCGGCCACGGACTCCAGCAGGCGCTCGCAGCCAGTTGGTCGATTTTTATTGGTTATTTTTATTTTATTGTCGTTTTGTGCGAATGTGTCGTACCGGATGACGTGGTCCGCTTTCGGAAATGCCTGTTTGTCTTGCCAGCGTTTCAGTTTTGGTAGAAAGACACCACGTGATGTTGTTTTGTTCACTTCCACGTGAACGTATCAGCGAAACTGAAAGCAGTCCAGGTTGCCGTGTTTGGGCATTCAATTCACCTATTTTCGTTCTTCTTCAGCCCGTGGTGTAATGGAGAAAGTCTGCGACGACGCATACACGTCCATAAACTTGCGAAAATTCGATTTCAATCGAATCTTGCACAAGCAGCCGCTATTGGAAGATGGTATCATTTGAAAATCCGTCTTTGTTTTCGTAAATAAGTTTTTTTGTTAAATTTCCTCCAACTCCGATATCGAACCCTTGGTGCTTCTTGCTCCGTTCGCTTTGGCTTGTTTTAGAATAGACCATTTAGTTTTAGAGTTCTAGCTGGAAAAATTTTCAGTTTTTTTGCACTTTTGATAATTGCAAATTTGCACGCTTTTTCAGTTTGTTCAGATTTTTCCAACACTGTTTCAGTACCGATAAGTTGCCGATAAGTTCCCTGGTGGAAATAAAAAACTGCGGTGATGGGCTGTGATATAATTTGTTCTGTTTCAAAAAAATTTTTGATGGTTATTTTTGCAGTTATGCATAAACATCTAGTCCCAATGCTTGCTTGCTTCCTGGTGCTCTTTGATTTTTTTGTGAATTTGAAAATGCTTTTCTATTGATATTCTACTTTTATTCAGGTGTTGTTCGGTGTGAAAACTCGGTATTTATCACGGTTTGTGTTATATCACGGATAATCGTAAACTCGTTCTGTTATAAACTGTTTCACGGTTCAGGTTCACCGTTTGTCATTTGCGGGTATTTTGAACTGATTCTTGAATGATCGTGTTGAGCACACACCGCCGTTGCTAGGCGTACATGAAGTTTCCCCTTAAATCGACAGTCAATTGGTCTGCAAACAGAACAAAACCACACATTTCACTTTGTTCAATATGTTGTTTCAATTGTTTCAATATTCAAATTCAGCATATGTTGGGCCCAATTAGCACAATGCAAGCGTCCACAAGTTGCACACCAATAACGAAAAAAACTGCAATTCCAATAACAGTAAATCGAAAATCCCCACGATACTGTTGCCGAACTCACTCCATGATTACATTCAGTCACAAAGCCAAAGAGCCCGAACATTCGGACGGATAAATGTCGGAAGAGCCGACCGAGAAGCGTGCCCGGTCGAGCGCGGGCGGCCGTGGCGAGTCCGAGGAGAAGGATCCTTCAAACGGCGACAGCAACGAGCCGCCAAGCAGCCCGGCGGTGCCGAAGGGATGGGAGAAGCGAATGAGCCGATCGTCCGGTGCGACCGTGGGACTTTCGTTTTTCGATTTCATTTTCGTTTCTTTCGTCGATTTAACCGATGCGCGAAGATGTCTGAACTTTGCCCTGTGGCTTTTTTGATGGAGAGGTGGGGTTTGGGTTGGAGAGATCCGAGCAACTAAAACGTTTATTACTGGCTTCGCATTGAATCAATCTCATCGGCTTGATTGGTTGATAAAATGAGCGGGTCCACTTTCAAGATCACGTTTTCGGTTTTTTATTTCGCAAGTGTTTCCACGTCACAAATTGCCACAAAGTTTCATTTCATGTGTAACAAGCCAATTTGGTTTCGTAACACACACCGGCCAAACGTACTGCAATGGCCGCCTCAACCGGCGTCATAAATTCCGAAAGTTTTCTGTTTATATTGTCGCCACTGCTGCTGCAGGCCAAAAAACGTACTACCTCAACGTACACACCTTCGACGATAAAAGTTTTTCACTTCACCATTCCCACCAATCGCTCTCGCGCCACCCTGTCGTCGCACTGCACCACTGCTGCAGGCCAAACCTACTACCTGAACGTGTATACCGGGCGGACGCAGTGGCATCGACCGACGAGGCCCGCGGAGCCACCGACCCGGAAGTCAGCCGTCAGCGCCGAGGGTTCGGCGTCTCGGAAACGACCGAGCACCGAGGCACAGGCGAGCTCGGCTGGCGTGAATCTCGGCGCGCTGCTTGACGGCGAACCGATACCGCAGCGGCAGGAGCAGGTGTTGTTGTTGTTGTTGGCGATTTTAGGCGATGTTTCTAGCCAGGGCTAACCCAGAAAAGTATACAGAACGCCGTCGAGTAGCCAGTAGGTCGTCCATCGAGTTTTCTCTGTCATCAGTGCCCATGCACCCCTTGGCGGGGCTCGATCCCCCCCGAACGCACAGACAATAGTCGAACGCGCTACCACGAGGCCACGAGGGTGACACAACAGGTGTTTTTTGCGGAGGTTTGAATTACAACATGGATTATTTACCGTTGCATTGGGGTTTGATTTGCATGGTGCATTGCATTGGAGTCCATCTTTAGCAAATGAAAAAAAATAGAAGAATGCGCTCGTTTGGTATTAGAATTTTGAATTGTTTCAAATTTTATTGAGTCGTATTTTATTTGAAAAAAAAGAATTCAAAAAATGGTTTCTTTTGGAATTGAATTCTTCCCGACTACCCTGAATGAGTGCACAGAAATACCATTTACGGTTGATCTCAACGCGCGAAAAACAAAACCAATTGATGTGTTCAGTTCACCGCAAATTGACCTGAAAACTTGAACCTGTTCATTTTTGCGAGACAATGCGCCGCTCAACAAGTCGTCCAGACGGCACAATTTCGCAATCTATTGTGTTCGTTCGTTTTAAAAAAACGCTACCAATTCCATCCAAAGGTCCGCTGTTCGCACATTCTCGTGAAGCACGCCGAGTCGCGGCGACCGTCGTCGTGGCGTCAAAAGGAGATCACACGCTCCAAAGAGGACGCGATGGAGTTGGTAAAAGGTCGGTGAATGATGCTGATGATTGAATTCGAATCACTCTAGATTGCTGCTAAATGGGAGCTGAAGTTGACGATTTTATCGCACAAAAGTGCTGGTGTATTGGATTGCGAGATAATGGTGATTGAACTCGAGACGCTGATTGGCTGTTTGTGTTACCAACGATGTTGCAGCATTCTCGCTTTTTTTACTTGAACATGGATACGGAATGGTTGCGAGTTTTGCCACTGCAGAGTTCAGTGTGTTATGGTCGACACACAGACGACAAGTACAGCATATTTCATTGAACCTGTCACTTTTTTGGCAGAGTACAGAATACAGAATTTTGGCGAAACTTTGAATTGCGAATTAGTGAAACGAAATCGGTTTTAGTCGGGGAAGTCGAAACCCGCATTTGTGGCGAAATGTGTCGTTTTTCCAAACCGGTCACGTTTCATTCTTCTTTCGCGGGCTCTGCATTTTGCAAGAAAAAAGTGACCGCTTTAAGAAAACCAACTCGAACTCGACCAGGCGAATTTGAATTGCGTGTTTCGCGCGCGACAATTGCGCCTTGAAAACCCTCCAGAGTCCAGAGCCGAGGGTAAATTGGGCCCGTTTCCGCCGGAGTTTGGTACCTTATGGTTTCCGGAACCGGTGCGCGAACAAATAGAAAAAAAATGCGCAGGCTATCGCGACGAGATCGTGACGGGCGAGCGAAAGTTCTCTGAGATCGCCGCCGAGTACAGCGACTGTTCGTCGGCGAAACGCCACGGCGATCTCGGCTACTTCGGCCGCGGCAAGATGCAGCCGGCGTTCGAGGCGGCCGCGTTCGCCTTGAAAGTGCAGGAACTCAGTCAACCGGTCGACACGGACTCCGGCGTCCATTTGATACTGCGCGTCGCGTAGCACTGAAACTCGCACAAGTGCTAGACGGCGGTGCACGTCGTTTGTGTTTTTGTGATGCGTTGCGCCAAGCGGCGGACAGACACATCGGCTGATTTACTCAAATGGAACGGAACTAGCTGCACGTATGCGGTGACTCAGTGGCAAGTGTGCCGGTGTGTTTGTTTGTGTGCTGTAAACCTTTGAAAAACACAGTTTCTTTTGTGATAATGCACAGACAAAAGACGAACAAACACACTGGCACTGCGCGCGTGGCTCTGGCGCAGTCTGTGCCTGTGTGTCTGTGTGTCTGTTTGCAGTGAACAACAACAACACGTGCGGTGCACGGTATTCAGAGATTTTGGCAATCCGATGAGTTTATGCAAGTTTTTTTTGAAAATTCAAAGTTGCATCGCTTATTGGCTGCGGTGTTCTTGGCGTGATCGATCCAATAGTTGCATTGCAATCGATGTTACACTCTTTCAATCGTGAATGCTGATAGAATCTTGCAAGTTTCACAAAGTGTGTTTCCCAACTTCTCTGCCATGATTTTGATGTTTGTACATCCGTGGGAAAGCTTTGTTGTTTTGGTCGTGCTATGAAGTCTCAGAATGGTTACTTTGTGATTATTTATGTGTTTGTTGCACATGTCCTGTTATTGGTGTGGTTTCTCTGTGTGTTGTTTGTTGTCATAATTGAGCTAGTTTTTGTATAGCCTACTTTTTATGCCAGTTGTTTGCTGCAGCAAGTGGAACATTTTGATAAACAAAAAGCTCATTCCGCGTTGTTATGTGTGTCACGTTACTGTTTCAAAAAAGATTGTTAGAACAAAATCGGCCATTTTTGTGTTTTGGACCAATTGAATCCGATAAATATCGGTGAAGCAAATTTCTTAATTCAAATCAGTTCGTAGCTGTGTTGCTTCTCAACGCTGGGTGGGTGCGTGTATCGGCCGACAGTTTTTCAGTGTGGTTCCGCTTTTGATTATGCCTTCGAAAAAAACCGTCAGTTCACACTAAACACACAGATCTGTTCCCCATCTCAGTTTTACCCAAGCCACACTCAAAATTTTGACCAATAAAGCCCCGAAAATGAGCGAGGTCCGCTGCTCTCATCTGCTCGTCAAGCATCGCCAGTCGCGTCGTCCGTCGTCGTGGCGCGAGGAGAACATCACTCGTTCGAAAGACGAGGCAATCGAGATATTGAAAGGTTCGGTTTTTTCGTCTTCTGGGATGGTTTTTTATCTCCTCGGTTTCAGAGCTGTTCGAAACGGACTATTTGTTTTTTTCAATTTGCAGGCCGCGTAAACTCGATTAAGAATGATATGTTTACTCAAAACCGTTTTTTTTCTTAGTTCGCATTGCACTGAAGGGTCTTTGGAGGACGCACCGCGGTATCTCAGTCGAACCTGTGGTAACTTCAAACGCGGTACATACCGTACTACTCCGTAGGCCCACAGTCATGGCTGTCGACTGTTCGTGGAATGTTGGTTAAAAAGTGCGAAAACAATTTTACATCCTTCTCAATCGTGATGTACAGGCTACATTGCGGACATCAAGGCGGGCAAGGCCGAGTTTGCGGAGCTCGCCAAAAAGTACAGCGATTGTTCGTCGGCTCGAGCCGGTGGCGACTTGGGCTCGTTCGGTCGCGGCCAAATGCAAAAGCCGTTCGAAGATGCGTCGTTTGCGTTGAAGGTTGTTGTGGGGAGGGGGTGGCGCGTTTTTTTGGGGGGCAGGTCTTTTTTAGTTCTTTCGGTTTTTCTGTAGTTTTGGTTTTACAGAACAACAGAATTTCTGCATCACTGATAAGGAAATTCTGTAATTCTGCAACGCGCCAGAACCAACTGAATTGTGGTTGGCGGAACGGTGATTGGCTGCATTGGAAATTGTGATGAGCGCTGATTGGTCGTGATGTCCTAGTCGGAGGCCGGTGCACTCTGTTGTGCACTTGAACCGTGGTGCACTTGCCGCCATGCCTGATTCAGACCAGAACATAAACCACTGTAAATCGAACAAATACACGCGTTCACAATCTGGAGCTGGGAACGCTGATTGGCTGCATGGAAGTGCTACAACCAATCAGTGAGCCGTATTCAAAAATAGCCACTCAGCAAACTTGAAGTTCAGCTGTTTTTCTTGCAGGTCGGCGAAATGAGCGACATTGTTGACACAGACTCGGGCGTGCATGTGATCTTGCGCACTGCGTGATGGAACATTCCGGGCATTTTTCATTTTTTCAAATACTTTGCGTAAAACTTGCGAAACGTTTCAGCATTTTTTTTAAATTCACTAGGAGTTACTTTTGCCACTTTGTTTTCATTTGCCAACAGGGTTGTTTTGCCTGAAGTTAGTCGGATCTCGCTTGGAAACCGGTTGTATTGCTGTTTTTCTAAAAACATTTTGTGTGCAGTTTACAGTTTGGAGTTGTTGATAAACCAAGCTCTGTTTTGTTCAGTCTCCTCCTGGCCTCTTTTTGCCGCATTTGTTGGATGTTTATTGTTTCAGAAAACATCATTGCACATGTTAGAGAAAAGAGTTCCTTGGTTTCAAACCGAACATGAAGAGAAACGAAGCAACAAACACCATGAGTCTATAGAAAATGGAAAAATCAATGCGAGTTGTGAATCATTAATGAAGTAGTTTGACAATACAATTATCACCAGCTTACCCATTGTTCATTCTAAACCGCAGCAAATCTCTCCACCCACATTTCAAAATGATCGCTGTTTAGCACTGTTCTCAAGACGAAACCATTACCAATACCAGTACCAACAAATCAGCAAGTAGCCAATAAAAATTTGAAGCAAAAAAATGATCACGCCTGGTCTGCCGGTGATTGGTGGATTCGATCCGAATGCAGAAGAATACCGATGCCTCTGTCAACAGATGCACGTTGTTGTTAGTTGTTTTGGTGTTCGATTTTGTTTTGGTGCCCAGTTTGTTTTTAAAATTTAAAAGATCGTGAAATTTTAATTCGCGCGAATTGGTGTTCGTATGGGGCGGAATTCAATGCGCCATGTAGCCAATCAGTGTACCGTTATGTTCCAAAACGCAAAGAGCCGTCTTTGATAAAAATTCTTCATTTTCAGCCAACTGCTGATTGTTTGCTGCATGTTGGTGGTGGTAGTGATAGTTTTGCGTCTGCTTACACGCGCGGATATTTTTGCGCAAACATTTCCTGCCGTTCATGCTGTTCGGTTCGATATTTCCGATAAACATTATTTAGTGTAAAGATTGAAATGACATATCAGGTTTCGGGATTAGTGGTACAAACGGGAGACATCTGTGGGTTGCCGCGTGTCTCTCGTTTGCACGGTTATTATAAGTCCCAAGTTCGTCATTCGCCTTCGTGTTTTATTTCAAAATCAGAGACCGGGAGCAAAGTCAATGTCAAAGGTACAAGTGAACACACGAGAAGATAAATGAAAACACAACTAACGGTTTAAATTGACAGTTTCAATAGGTGCCAAGAAGCCTTGCGGCGTAACTTGGGCATTTGTATTTGTCGGCACGAATTTCAAAAGGTCCTTCGTATTCAGGGCAGAATTTTGCAGTCAGAGGGTCTTTGACAAAAACGGTGTCGTTTTAGTTCAATGTGTGCGGCGCGGTGTCTTATGATTGTCGAGCTTGTTTCTGCAACTTGGCGTGCCATGTGTCAATAGCTATCGAGCAAGTGTCACGGAGAGTCGCTTTGAGAAAGAGCATATAATTGTCCGAGTCAACAACGTACGGAGACGGGTCGAAGTCGAGGTGTGGTTGTCCATATCGGAAAAATTATTATTCGTGGCTGGTGAATGGTGAGTGAAGTTCTGAGTGAACTTGTGCGCAGCGTTAATCAGTCGAAGGTGAGCGGTCATTGAAGGATTTTTAGCAAAGTCCATGGAACGGACAAGATCAGAAAAAGAGTTTGTGTCATGAGCGGGCGATGTGTCAATGTGAGAAAAACGCGTTGTTAGTGATGGCTTGTCTTCAAGGTGGCGCTTAAACAAAACGAGTCTGGGGTGTACGTGTTAGGTTCACGTCTCACCCAGTTAGCTGGTCGAGCGTGGCGCGATTGTCGAGGATAAAACGGAAAATGATTTTGAGAATGAAATGGCGCGGACGAAAAATTGTCTGAGCGTCTGTTTTGTCTCGGCGGCCGATGAAAGCGATTTTGAAAACGTCCGTGAAAAAAAGCCTCGAGAACGTGGGCGATTGCTGTTGTTGTTGTTGTTATTCCAAAACATCCGCGTAAACATGTTTTGCAGCATCGAAATACCGGAGTCAGATTTTGATGTCGGGTGATCTTTTGTTTGGGTAATCTGCGAAATTTTCTTTTCAAGCTCGGCACATTTTGCAAGCAACATCTGGTGATCTGTAGTCAGGGGGTCCGTGTTATGCGTGCGTGCGTCCGAGGGCTGAGAAAAAGCAGCATGTGAAAGTGTACTGTGTGGCGCGGTGTAAAGTGGCAACATTGTTGATGGTGTTTTCGTGGGATCCCAGTCGTTGCTAAATCCACCACGCACAATACAATCTTCCAAGCTACGATATTCAGCTGTCTGGGCAGCTTCACACGAGTCAGGCACGGTTGGCAGGGAATGAATTATAGTTTTGATTTCGGGTCTAAGTCCAGCAAGAAAAATTTGTCGGAGCATGCGATCACGAGCTTGACTTTGTTCGTTGCCGAACGCTAAACCCGAGAGTTTGCGGATCTCGGTATTGTATGCCATCACGGGTTCACGGGGCAATTGTTTTCGCTGATTAAGCATGGCTACTGAGAGAATTGTGTCCTGGTCGCGTTTGAAATGCGCTAAAAATTCAGTCCGAATGCGGTCATAGTTTCTTTGGTCTGCAGGTGACAACGTCGAGAACCAGTTTTCAGCCTCGTTACCAAGATGACCCATTAGCAAGTTAGGCCAGTTCGTCTTCGGGTCACTGTAGGCGCGCAATAGTTTTCCAAAACGTTCAAGCCAAACGGTTGCCGGAGTAAAGGGGTTGTCACCGGTGAATTTGCCAAACTGCTGCAATTGAGCATAAAGGGCGGCGGGCGCGAATTGTGAAGAATGAAAATTTTGTTCCTTAGTAGCGAGCTCCTGTTCCAACGCCGCAATTCTATTCATCAAGGCCTGTAAATTATCGTCCGTGTTTGGCATGTTGATCTGTTAGTCGGAGGCGTCGAGAAATGTGCAATGTCGCTGTTCGCGCTTAAATCACTTGTCTGTGAGTGTGGATCGGGACTCGGGAGGCGGTTCGGCGTAAGGTTTTGTAATCTGAACAGTGATCTGTGAACCATCAATGGATCTCAAGCTTTTCAATTGTTCGCGTCTTTGTGCGCGTGCGTTCCTCTCATTTAGTTGTGTTTTTGCTTTTAGCGTCACTGACATAAAGGTCAATGGAGATGTTTGGGTTTTTTGAGTCGCGTGGTCACCAGTGTTACAAACGGGAGACGTCTGTGGGTTGCCGCGTGTCTCTCGTTTGCACGGTTATTACAAGTCCCAAGTCCGTCATTCGCTTTCGTGTTTTATTTCAAAATCAGAGTCCGGGGGCAAAGTCAATGTCAAAGGTAAAAGTCAACACACGAGAAGATAAATGAAAACACAACCAACTAACAACGGCAAAATCACGCAATTATATACGATTTACATGTTGCAAAAAAAACAGATAAGATGGTTTGAAAAACAAAGTTAGACAAAACAAAAAATATCAAGAGTCCGGGGTCTACGTCATAAAATAGAAACTTGTCAGTGGGGGTGTGTGGTTCTTAGAAAAGTATTACGTCACATTAGTATCAGTCCGTTCGGCAAAAGTCCGTTTAGGAAATGTTCGTTTGGAAAATGTCCGTTTTGGAAAAGTCCGTTGGAAATGGTCGTTTGCGAAATGTCCGCGCGGGAGATGTCCGGTCGGATACTGTTTTTCCGCATACCTATTCACCATTCATTCTTGTCGTGTCGCAAAACCGCATCTCAGCCAATCACCATCTCAAAACAGCAAATTGAAATTTTCAAAAAAATTTCAGCAAGGCACCCGCTACATCGGCCTGTTCGAGCTCGGCTTCGCACTGATCAATCTGCTTGCGTCGATTCTGTCAGCGAAATGGGGCGGCATCTTACCGCTGGTCATTTGGCTCGGTGTGCTTGTGCTGCTGTTCATTGGCCTCTCGAGGCGGAGTCAGAATTTCCTAATTCCGCACATGATTGTTGAGGTTGTTGTTTGGCTTTGTTTTGTTATGACAACAAAAAGACCTCCCAACGAGATGTAACATTTTTTTCTCAAAACCACTTTTTTCCAAAACCACTTCAATCACAGGCAGTCACGATTCTGTTCGCGTGCGTGATCGCGATGTTCATGGTCGGTACGATCATTGGATCGGAGGCGCTGGCCGAGGAATGGGAGAATGAGTCGCCGAACTCGCTGGGTGACACGGACACGCAAACTGGTACGATCCGTCCGTCCGTCCGTCCATTTTATTTCGCAAAAAGGCAGGAGACTCCAATAATAAAACTGCATGAACCACACGTAGCATGGATACCCATAATGGGTACGATGGGCACGCGAGTTGTTTTCTCACATGTCGGGTGACTTTTGGTGAAAATACACCAATATGCTTGTGCTCTGACAACCAAAGTTACACCGTAAAAAGTGGAGAGCCTTTTCGCTGCGTTTCGATTTGACTTTGCTCAGCACATGCGCGATCGATATGTGTCACTGAAAACGCACTTTTCTTCTTCTTCAATGCCGCCAAAGTAAACTGTGGAGTCAAAATTTGCCTGTTTCTCAATTTCAGCCAT
Source organism: Theristus sp. LFF4_11 (assembly GCA_030248135.1). NCBI lineage: Eukaryota > Metazoa > Nematoda > Chromadorea > Monhysterida > Xyalidae > Theristus > Theristus sp. LFF4_11. The sequence continues at coordinate 22,294 of JASANC010001425.1, read as the reverse complement.
TACGATCGTGGCTGTTGTGATGCTGGTTGTGTGTTTGCTGATGGCTGCCCTCCACGGCTGGTTCCTCAGCGTGGTGTACCACTGTTACAAATACTTCAAACATCGCGCCGCCCAACCACTCGCGGGCGGCTATTTCCAACAGCAGCAACCGGGCCAGTCAACGTCCACCTACCGTAACCCACCAGAGTACAGTAACCAGCCGACTACCGTAGCCGGCCCACTGATGATCGCGCAGGGACCACAGCAGCAACCAATTCAAACGCTTTCCAATCCGCCGCCCCCGTACGCGCACGCCGTGGTAGCACCGATGTGATGTTGAATTTGTTTATGTTTCACGTATTTTATTTACCTGCTTGCGTTATGACAAGAAAAAGCTGAAAATTATTCAAAAGCAGGTTCGAAACTCACTGTGAAATACAATGTTTTCAGAAATATGAATCAGTTTATTGCATGAACAGCTGTCCTTTGAAGCACGGCATATTTATTACTTTGAGCGCACGAATAAACAAGCGGCAAGAATCGGAATTTTCTAATGCGCGCGCCAGCGCAGGTGCAATATTTCGTTGCAAGAATGATTTGCCAGTTTTTTTTACAATAAGCCATTCCCATTTGTAGTGATGTATTTTTCACCAACAGAATAAGGCAGATCACGAAAATCCTCAGTTGAAAAGTGAAATGGAAAATGGAAATCCAATTTTTCACATGCCCGCCATGATGAAACCTGATCGCGCACACACGAGGGCTTTCGCGCGGTTATTTTTGCACATTTTTATTAGAAATTCTGCACGCAATGCTTGCTGCTGTATAGGGTTAGTCCGCTTGAAAGTGCTAATCTTCCAAAAGAATTCTCGTTACATTTTATGACGGTAAACTGCCACCGCGACTTTTCTTCATGTGCGCTTGATCGAGTTTTTAGTTTCCGCAACAGTTGCCGCCGTCTTGTTTCTCTCTTCTGTTTTAGAACTCAGTGCAACTTTTTTGCAGTCTCGAAGAATTCCAGTCCCTAATCTGGAACGTCCGCATCAGAACACATGTACAATGTACAGGGTGGGCCAGAAGTAGTGGGTCACCTTTTCTGATTGGTCATCTAGCAAACAATAAAATAAAACCGATTCTTCTAAACAGTGATAATTGGTTTGATCCGTTTTTCCTCCGAACAAAAAAAGGGCGGTGGTGATGCAGCCGCAAGCCAGTTACTGGAGGCCCCTATTGCCACATCCAGCCCATATCAGGCAAGGTTTATGGGTAAATACCTCGACCGCGCCATGCCACACACCAGCGAAACACGGCGGACACACAGGTTTTTACACCTGCTCCGGCAACCCCAAAACCAGACTCGACCACTCGGCCCAAGTTAAATGGTGAAACACATTTATTCTGCCAGAAAATATGCGTATCACAATTAAGGTTGCCGCGTTATGTACTTCATATCGAATTTTGTATCATGCCGACTACAATGTTTGTGATCACCGTTATGTATCGTGAGCCTCCACTGAGTAAAGTTACGAAATTGCTGTTTCCGGAGGTTTGTTGAATTTTTGAGTAACTAGGTTAGGTACGTATACATCTCGAATTGTGGTTTAAATAAAAACTGCAAAAACGACTTTTTTAAATTATGTTCTGCTAAACACGTGGGTTTCAGCAAATTGGAGTGAATTTTTACAGAGATCTACAATGTAAGTTAAATCTTTTGATATGTAAGTTTCAAATTTCAAAAGAATCGGTAAAGTGGGTGAAAAGTTATGGGCACTCAAAAGGTGACCCACTACTTCGGGCCCACCCTGTACACTGAAAAAAGTTCGACTGAACCTTTCATTATCCTATCGAGAGTTTATCTTATCGCTCAGCTCAAAAATGAAACAAACATCTTTTATCAGATCAAGCCAAAAAGTGCTTTCTGGCATTCTTCATGACGCAAAAAACTAAAATAAACAATAACTGTATCTTTTTTGCCGCGCGATACTTGAGCGTGCACGCACACCCACGTGCGCTCAACCTCCTTAAATCATCATTTCCCATGCATACTGAATGGCATTCTGGTGTGCAAACGAAACAACCTTCGTATGATGGCAAAAGTTTTTCCTGGAACTTTTTGATCGAAAACACAGCGCAGTAGTTCAGAGACCCTCAAAGTCTTGACCGACACTCCGTTGACTATTTTGTTCACTTGCTTCTTTTTATTGTGTTATTCTTTGATATCATCTTTGTTTCTTTGATATCCTGTTTGACCTATATGGTTTGCTCGCAAAAATCCACAGCGAACGTTGAAACTTTGCATACGGATGGTTTTTTTACGCCCCATACAAAAAAAGAACAGTGCAAAGGTGGCCGAACACTCAGCTTTTGCGGCAACGTACACGTTTTTAGTTTCATGGTGTTTTCAGGGATGCGCCTCAAATGTGGCAACACACTAGCAGTCCACTTGCAAAGTTATCCAGTTCATTATTGATCTTGCGTTTCTCTGTTTTGCTGTTTCTTTTTCTGTTCAGCCCTGTGCAACACTGAGTTGTACCGCACTTTCTCCATTTACAATATCTTATGTATTATTGATAATGAGCGTGCATATTTTTTCCAATGTGGTAATACTGTAGTTCAAAAGCTGAAGTTTTATTTCAATGATTTGATGTGTTATATTTGTATTTTTTATCAACTCGTAAGTTTGAGCCAACACATTCAGTTTCTGCTGTTCCAAATGTGCATCAGATAACTCATACCATTTTCATGCACCCAATATTTTCGCATCACACTCCAAATTTATTCAAAAAAACGTTCACAAAAATTCTAGTTCCACCTTAAAACCAGCATGACGCCTCGACACACCGTTGCACGTACGTCTCCATTGGCCTCGGCGCGTTGCCTTCTAATAAAACGGTGAAAAGCGTCGATTTCGTTTTCGTGATCTGCGAACTCAGCACGTTGAATAAGCTCGCTTTCGCGATCATGGCGCGAGCAGCGTCGATGTCCCTTGAGACGCGCGTGATCGCATTCGAGCGCCGTTCGTCCTTCGAAACGCGACCGACGCAATACTCGGTCGGCGTCTGCCGGTCGTTCAGCCAGAACGCCTTTTTCCCTTGCAGCTGATTGGTCTGCACGAGCCAGCTGGCGGTCGAGTTCGACAACCGAAGTTCGGTGACTTGCGTGGTGTTCAGTAGGTTTCGTGCGATGATCACGGCTTCCATTGTTGTTGTTGTTGTTGTTCGCTTCGCGTTCGCCAACGAATAGAAAGCGGGCAAAATCAGTTCGGTTTCATTGGATAATAGTGCGCTTTTCGCGGCGGCATATGTTGCGTGGTTGAGCAGCAGTTCACGGGTGTACAGGGTGGGCAGCCACGCGCTGCCGCTGCGGCCTAGCAGCCATTGAATTAGACCTGACACAAAAACGCTGGAGTATCTTGACAGGGAAAAGAAATCTTTCGATTGTTTGTCTGATCGGATCTTTTAATTTCTGGTATGGAAAACATTTGCGCTTTGTTCCTGTTTTGCGAAATTTACCTTTTTACAAAACTGGAGAGTGTGGAATTCACGTTTTCTCCTAAAAAACCGCCAACCAACCGGATACACTTGTGATTTTCGGTCGTGCGTTTAAGCTTAGTGAGTATTCTCCAGTTCGCACGCCAACGAACTGACCGACGTGACCGATGACGCCAACGGTTTGGCACAGCATCGCAGGACCACGCGTCCAGGAAATCTGCGCAGATTACACTGTTCGCGGCAAAGATGACGATAAAGTGATGACACTTGATTGGCTGTATTTGAGCACTTATTTGTTGATTGGTCACTGAGAAATCATCGCTGGAAGACTTTTTGATTCTGATTTGTTTTCAGCGAGCGCTAATTATCTAGCAAGAAACGAAAATGGCCTTTTCAAACTTTATTCAAAAATGCAGAAATTCAGCAAACCGGCTCTACAGACACAGACGGATGACCGATTTCCAATGAACTTGGCGCCGGCGGCCATTTGCTTTGTTGTTTTTTTACTTTGCTGTTTTTAAGCTGCATTTCACCTGCACAACCAGTTCGCGCGCAATCTCATTGATCGCCCATTGGTGCGTTGTTGCATTCCAACCCAACCAGCGGCCAAAGTCGAAATTGTAGCCGTGCAACAAGCCGCTATCGGTGTTTCTGTTTGATTTTGGCGCCAAAATTACGGTCGTTGATGAAACTGACAGAAATTCGTACAGTAAATTGTACAGCGCGACGTCGGCCAACGGGAGACTGGCTGCCTCCGCGATGCCCTGGATAAAACAACGAAAATATCGTTTGCTCATTCATTTCACAGAAAAGTTCAGTTTCTGTGAAACGTTGAGCAAGTCTGGTTGAACCAACAACAACACCCGGAAGGCATTTTGTTCCTCTTTTTTCCTTCCAGGATACATCATTGTATTATTTTTTTAAACCTGTCACTTTTTTGCAGAATACAAAACTCGCGAAGCGTGGAAATCGGTTTGTATCTGGTATCTGGGTTGATTGAAATCAAACGCACTCAATTTTGTGGCTAGAGATGTTTTTCCCAACTTCAATAACTCGTTCTTTCTTCTGTCGTGAGCTCTGAACTCTGCGAAAAAAAGTGACAGGTTTAAACAAACATTATGTACCTGAATTTCATCGCGATACGGTTGTGGAAATCGACCAATCAGCAGACCGCCAAGCAAACTGTCCACAAGTTTCCAGGCGCTGCTGCAAATCTTATACTCATCGCCCGGCCTATTTCCCAAGAATTCTTGTGAATCTTCTTTGCACAAAGTTGCGTTCAGCAGACAAACGGCGAAACAGGTTTTGTTCTGCAAACGGACAAAATTGTGGTTAACGGGTGCCTTTGAACAGTCACGACTTTTCAAAAATCAAACACGGAAACAGCTGAAAAAAGCGTGTGTTTTGTTTCTGTGTGGTTGCATAATTTCCAATGAAACACGCTGAAGCTTTCAGCGATCAAAACTAACTGCCGTCAATCAAAGTGCTCTCAGGTTTTGGCAGACACCTTCAAATAATCGACGGTTGCTGCGATGCCCACGGCGCCGTGCGCGGCCAGCGCTTTCCATCTCAATTTTGGCGGGACGTTCAAATCGATCGAGACTGATGGCAGAGCGTGCGATTGATTGTACAGGTTCAGAGGCACGTCCAATAGGCACTGACTTGCGTATGGTGGCGGGGGGTCAATGCAGCGGGTCAGTGGGATTCGCAAAGTGGCCAGAACCACAACCAGAACTGAAGACGCCAGATGCATTCTCGAATGTTTTCAGCCGCAAAATGTTTTGGGTTTTTTTATAACCGTGCGTTGCTTGTTTTGTGAGTCAGGACTTTGAGAACTGGTAGATTGAGTTGTGTTTCAGCGCACATTGTTATCAGCTTTGTTATCAGTTAGTCAGCAGTCGCTGCTACACAATTTTTTTATCAAACAGACGTAATCAAAACGCATGTCGTGATGTGATTACATTCAATTTTCGGTGCATCATTTACACTTTCTTGTTTGTTAGCACCCGTGATAAGCTGGAATATTGTAGATGTGCGGTAAACTGTTTACTAAGGCTTCTCAAATCTGGTAGCCCTTTAGCGGGGAAATTATGCAAAGCAGAGCCCGTCACAGAAGTCCATGCGACTCCATGTCAATTGCGAAAGCCACGAATCAGCCAATAACTGCAGTGATTTGTTTGCACTTCGTAGCACACACAATGTAATTGCATGTATTTTCTAAATTTATGATTTGACAAGCCATTTATCTCGCACATTTGCATTCTCCTCCGTTGAAATATGTTTTTATTCGCTTTCTTTTCACGAAACAACATTGCACAACTATACAACAGTTTCTATGCCAACAACAACACCACTATGCGTGGATGAGTTTCTTTCCTAATTCAGGCACTTCAAATTGAACTGCGGCCAAATGGAAGCAACGCGCGGATACCGCGCTAATTTGATTGCCAACACTGCCTTTGGTCTGCATGCAAAGTGAAATGCGAATGATGTGTGTTATGTGTGACCGAGAAGTTTCTCATTTGCGTGTTCGTCCCGCAACTGAAAGGCTGTTTTCGTTCTGGCCATTTCATGTGCCTGCACTTCTATGCTGTTCAAACATTCTAGGGTTTGCTGCAGAAAAGTAGTTGCTCATGTACATTTGTATACGTGTTATCTGGGCTTTCAATGTTTTACATTTATGTACTTGCCTCGGCCACTGCAGATGTAACTTATTATGCCGAATGCTTGTTCGATTGTTTGTTGTTTCACAAAATGACGCGGTAAAAAAACAACTTTGGTCGTGTTCTAATGCTCGACTGTTATGTTTTCCTCGATTTATCTCTCCCACGTGATTTGGCTTGCGAAAAGAAAACCAATCACAAAACAATTTATAATTTACACTTGTCGGTTGGTTTATGTAGTTTCTTGTAGCTTAGAAGCCATATTAGTCTCATGGACAGGAGGTGCATTGTGCATTCATTATAAATTGAAACAGAAATTCGCCAGCTTGCGCTGAAATAGTTTTTTCGTGAATGCAAAAAGTACCCATCACGTCACTATATTGCTAGAGCTTATTAGCTTTCGTGAACGCGTTCATTTGAAGTGTTCATCAGCTTCTTATTTTCATGAACCTCCGATATTTAGTTTTTATTTCATGCTCATGTTTAGTTTGTTTAGTGTTTTAGACACACCCAGAAATTTCAACATGCAAAAAGTACATTTTCGCCCACGACGTAACTGTCGAGCCACGACATAATAGTAATCTGATAGGGAACACCACAACATAATTTTTCCATCATTTTCTGTGTTTCCTCTATTCTCAAATTAAATTTTTTTGCGGACTGCCAATTGAATTCACATTGAATACCAGCTCCTCTCTCTCAACGCAAGCTGCTGTGTTTGATTTTCTCTTGCCATTCACTTTTTGGTGTTTTCATATGTTTCTGTAGCGTACATTTGTCGCATTGATTTCGCATTCAAAAGCGATTTGATGGATTTGCTTGCTCCGTTAAGCACACCCCGGTTGTCATGGCTCTGACGGTTCACTTCAACAACAAGCAGTACCATAGTTTGGTATCTGATTTCATCCGATAAGCAAGAATTATTTTATCGTTTTCTACTTTTTTCAGTACACTTGTACTGTATTTTCAGTGTTTGTTTTATATGCGCCAGCGATATCGGTGCCACCCTGAAACTGTTGTTGTTTTTTCAACCAACAATCAGCATACACCAAACAACATACGATTTATTGTTTGGTCCCGCAACTCAATGCGCCCATAGGTGGGTAAACAGTTGCATGCAGGACGCGGAAATTCAAAATTGGTAAAGTGATCCGAGTTCCCTACATAGGACTGAGTCATTTAGGCGACTTTGAATTGCCACATAACGATTGAAACTAGTTTTCTTTTCACGTCTGCACACGCATTCAGTCGCAGAACTTAAAAAACTGGCATTACTATAGCAGCAAAACATGGTCTGGTCCGTTTCGAGGCGAACAACCACATCCAAGCCTTTCTGCTGATTGGCTGCATATATCATGCTGATCTGGTTGCGCGGTTGCCGCAATCAACCACTGTTAAAGTCCCCGTATGACGACTTTTTGCATTTTGCTCAGTTTAAGACAGCGATGTTGCACAGCCACTGACAAACACACACACACTCGCGGACACACAACAGCGCACGTGTCCCGAGCGTGTGTGTGTGCCAATGTGTTTGTCTGTGTGCTGTGCAACAGAGCTGCACTGGCTTCAGACTAGAACTTTACCCACGCCCGCGTCTAATCAATAACCTATGCGTGTGCGCTCGTGTGTGACGAATCAGCTGAATATGCGCTGATGTGTTCAGCATTTGCATTTTGTTTCGATGTTGTTGGGTGGGACAATGAAAAACTGCACGGTTCATGACAACAGCGGCAGCAAGCTTCATTTCACGTTTAAGCTAATAGCGTCATGATAAAGCCTATTGGGCTATTAGTGTTATTCGCATTGTGTATAAAACGCAGGTGTGCAGAACATGAACGGACACATTTATAATGTCCCACTTAACACGCGTGATTAGCAGACTTGGCCGGTGGTTCAAATGTAGTTTAGCATGAATTATTGCATTATTATTACTCGTTGTGTGCCCTTTTTGCAGCTCTTGTGGCATTGTAGCTTTTTGCGCCAAGACAAGCATTTAGTAGAAAAGGTTGTCAATAAATCAAAAACTATAGTGTCGCTCGCTGTGCGCGCCATTGTAGTAATCGTTTCCTGTTTTTTTCTCAGAAACTGAGTTTCAGATTGAAGAAAGCATGTTTTCAGTCCGGTTTTCGTTTCCTCACCTTGTCGATGCTGCATGTTAAACAAGCCTTTCGAGTGTTCAAGTTTCTCATTTCCAGTGAATAATACCCACCAAAATCGCAGCTGGTCGTAACAATAACAACAATAAACAACCGAATTGAGAGCAATATTTGAAAACAAAAACAATGTTCCTCATCAACAAAGTGGCCGAACGTCGACGTCTGCGGCAGCATCTGGAGCACGACGCAGAGAGCAACGGCCAGGGCGGCACCGGCTCCCTGCCGTCGTCGCCGGCTAAGCGGCGCCCGAAACAGCACGCGAAACGACGCCTCTCTAGCGCTAGACTCGATTATAATTATAGGTTTGGGCTGGGGTTTTTGTTTGAGGTTTTTCCTGAGCATCTGCTAGACGTTACCCGAAATCCGCTGGACGTTACCCGCTCTTGCGGAACATCGACAAGCTCGCCTGGATATTATTCCGCCAGCAATGTTTTCCGCTTTGCTTGGTTGGCCATGAAAGGGAAAAGGGGCCTTTTGGTATCTTGCTAAGCCAAATAAACTGTGTAATTTGTTGGTGACGTTGGTTTGATGGAAAACTATTTTTTATAACGATTTTCAGATTAGACAGTCCAATGCCCGGCCTGTACATTCGTGCGTTGAACGTCACCTGGCGACGGATACGAAGTGGGTTGCGCGTGAAATAGAATTCACTTGAGAACTTGCGAAAAAAAAATTTTTGGGAATCAGTCATAAAAATACATTCTCTGTTTTAAAATAAAAAAGTGCCAGAACATGCTCTTGCTCGCTTTGAGTCAACGGCGGGTCTGGTCACAAATGAAGTTAAGTTGAGATTCACAAAAAAGTGCTTTCAAAATATGCTTTTTGAAACAAATAAACAAACGTATTATACAAACAAACATGCTTTTCAAATTTGAAAAAGAAAACCACCAAAAACCACAAGATGCGCCCGCGTTCAGGCAACGGCGGCAAACAGGCGCACCGCATGATGCAGACCGTGCTCGACAAGTTCACCCGGCAGATTCCGGTCGCCCGTGACATCTTCATGAAGTCGACCATGTTGGCGCAGTTCTCGGCGGCCGGCAAGACGGACTACGGTAATGGCAGTGGTGGTGGTCAGACTGACGGGCGCGACGCGTGCGCTGCAGGCGGCAACGCGCGCAAACCGATGAACGCCAATCAGCACTCGTGGGTGTGTGTGCTGATGATGGACTCGATACTGGCGAACTTGGATGACGGCACGACGGAGGCTGGTGACGTGCAACCGCCACCGACACCGTCAACGAGCAGGCTTGCTGGCGGTGGTGGTAATGTGCTGGACGTGGCTGAGCAGAAGCAACAGCAGCAGCAGCCGATCAGTGTTGCTGATTTGGGTACGTTGTGTGTTGTGTGGCGCTGTGTTATGATTTCGATCATTATTATTGCTTTGTAGAAGCGGAATTTCACCGGCTTTTTTTGTGGCGAAACAGTCGTGTTCTTAGGGCAACTTTGTTCTGTTTGTGGCTTCTTTTGCTGGTGTGTCTGTCTGGTATCTTTCTGTTCGACTCAACCGATTACGACGTACGATCTTGCTCAGCAGACGTTTTCAGCGTACATGTTGCGCAATCAGACTGGAGCCTTGGCTGGGAAGTGTCATTGGGATTTCTAATTCCTAAGGTAGACCCCTAAGGATTTCCACAAAGCAAGTCGTGCCGTGCGCACGAAAACGCCGTCCAATATTGCGCACATCAACTTTTTGTTCAATCAACAAGTGACTGCACAGACGCAACACATAACAAGAGGCGCTTTCTAAGCGGACCTTGGCTTTGGGAAGTTCCGAGTGCCTTGGTCCACCGCATTTCCAGTTCCACCATTTTCATTCAATTCAACAGAGACTGCAAACGGTGTGTGTGCCGCACTTCTAAAACCTTGCAGGCGCCCGTCACGTGTCACTGGCGCAGCTCGGCTTCAAGCCTGCCATGTTCGAGCTGTTCGGTCAGTTGCTCGCTGAGGAGCTGTACAAGCAGGACATCGTGCACGCGTATCCGGGCGGCCGACGCGCCTGGGGCACCCTGATCGCGCGTATCACCGACCAAATCCGCCACGGCTACGATAAACAGGCGCAGTTGAACGCGAGACTACAGGACTGTTGAGAATGTTATCCGTTTTTTTGCGGGGGCTCTGCGATTCCAGTGCGTTTGCAGGCGTCGAATGGAAACCAGTTTCGATTGTTTTGTGGCAATTCAAAACAGCCGAGGTGACCCGGGCCTATTTAGCAGGGTCGGATCACTTTTGTCAATGTTGAATTCCCACCGTATGCATGAAACTGTTCACGTATCTATACACGCATTGAGTCTCGGAACCGAAATTAAAGATAACGTACATGACTGTGGTGGTGTTTGTTTGTTTCGGTAATGGAATATTCGCGTGTCGTCGTGTTGATGGCATAAAGTAAAAGTGTCATTTTCGTTATCCTACGTTTGAGTGTTGCAGAAAGAATCGCGTTTCAGCACGCCATATATTCGTTCGAGCAAAGAAATCTCAACAGTCGATTGCTTCTTGCCAAAAAAACGCGTGCGAAAATACCAAAGGCGCTAATTTCTGCTAATTCTTTTGGTTCTCCACTTCGAAATTTTGAAAATCGACACATCACTTTGTGCCGTGAGTTCGACGTATTTGTAGTTTGGTTTTTTTGTGCGCGTGGAGACAACGTCGAACAGACAGGGTGTTTCAAAAAGAGAGGAGCTCTATTCCCCTACCAGTTTTGAATTTTATTCTGCACCAACAACAACAGTTCAACACAGTATTTTGTGTATTTGCGATTTGCGTAGCCATGATTTACTGTGTTCGAATTTCACACCTGGTCTCCTTCTTCAGTAACTGTTCTGAAACACCCTGCAGGGCAACTGTGAACCAGGCAATCAATACTGCTGCGCGTGGTTGGTTTTCAGTGGATCTGCCTGTATAAAAAAATATTCAGTGGAGATGGTTTGACTTGTAAATAAAATGGTTGCATTAATTTTTAGTACATCGACGTTTTTGGGATTTTTCCAGCCATTCGCTGATTGGACGAATAAATATCATGCCAACCAATTATCAGAGGGCATAAATAAAAAAAATTCTTTGCGGAATAAAAAGTCAACACTAATGTTATTGACATTTTTAACGAACTCTGTCTGTGACTGTTTTGAAGAAAATGCTATGTGCTTGCATGTTTTTCTTAATTTAAAGCGCAATGGTTGTGTTTCATTGAGGCTTTAATTCGGTTGTGATATTTCGTAACGTTTGTCGCATAACTAAATTTAAGACTTTGAATCTCACTTCTTGTTCCTTCGGTATCACTCGCTCGCTGCTTTTGATCAATTATATTTTGCCAAATATGTTGTCTTTTTCACGTGTTTTTCTTCTGTTTTAAAACATAAATTTTTTAGACAGTTCCGAAATAAAATTTACATTGACTCAATAAGAAAAGTTCTGGAAACAACCGCCACTTCAACTGGATAACAGAACACCGTTTTCGGAATGATACACACACAATGTGTTTGAGAAAAAAGCACACACACGATACCATCATAAATACGAAGAGGCAACCGGAAATTGAACAGCAAAATTTTAAGAAAAAAACGATGTTTCAGCCCAGTCCGTGATCTTCGAAGAATCCTTGCGGAGTTTCCTCCTGAAAAAACGAAACAAATTCAAAAAAGCGCAAAACAAACTGCCTGAACAACTTTACGCGCTATTGGTTGGAAAAAAGTCGGATGGAACTGAAAAAAAAGAAAATTTCGATTAATAATTGACTCAAAATCAAAACACCATAGTAGTCCAGCTCTGGCTAATTTGTAGTATCAGCTGATTGGTTGGAGCACACGTGGTGCGTGGCGTGCTGTGGGCTGCGGGCATTCTATTGATGTGCTTGCCTTGCATTGCTGGCGAGACGGAGTTAATGTCATCACGTGTACACTAGGGTTAGGGGCTTTGAAAAAAAAAATTTTTTTTTTTATTTTTTTTTTCGTTTTTTTTTTTAAAAAAAAATTTGGATTTTTTTTTTCAAACTTAAAAAAAAAAATTTGAAAAATTTTTCTTCTACTTTGCTCTGAAAATTCGATTTATGGCATAATTTTTTGAAAGTTCAAACCAAATTTTCTTCCCAACTTCTTTGTGTGCTTAGGTAAATGTCATTATTTGGTCATTTTGACCGACGTACTCCATGTTTTTCGATTTGGATGACTTCTAGAGTCAATTTTTAGCGTTGAAATGACTTAACTGAATTGAAATATCGTTTCAGAAATCGTTTTCTTGCAACTTAGAACATGTTTTTCAGTCGGTAGGCCATGAGATGAACATGATATCTTGTTGATTGGCGTATGTTATAGGTCTACAATGGAGTTGTGCGATATATTGTTAAACAATTTGAGCGGAGATGTTGGTTAATACCACATCACACGACCGTTTTTCAGATACCCGATAACATGGCCACATGTTAAAACTTGCGTGCTGAGCTAAACTAACGTGTTAAACTTGCGTCTGTCAGTTGCCCGCAACGTGATCGCGAAATCATGGTACGTGTTTTCGATACGATGATTTGAAGAGTGGGCTCTCGCCATGTGGCAGATAGCATAGCTGGTTGAACCTGAAAGTAAGTGTCTTGGGGGGGGGGGGGGGCGACCGGGTCGACAGGGGTTGCCGACTTAGCTACAGCAAACAGGAATTTTTGAACACAGTCAAATTTTGGTAATTTTCTAAAGAGGAACCACTAAGAACGGTTCAATATTCAAGTACACGTGAAAAATTGCCCTGTTTTACTGTTGAAAATGCAACTTTCCCTCTATGAAATGGACATAATTTCAATAAAACACGATTTTCGCTCTTATAGTTTCCCGGATCGTTCTGAAAATAGTCTAGATGAACTCAGCTCGACGAGACGCTTCGAACGAACCTAACTTGTAAAAAAAAATTTTTTTTTTAAAAAAAATTTTTTTTTTTAATTTAAAAAAAAAAATCCGGATTTTTTTTTTTCCCCTAACCCTAGTGTACACCAACCAGCCAATCAGCTAATACCACAAATTAGCCAAAGCTACTACAAAAAAAATTTGTAAAAAACAATATTTAGAAAAAAATGTCCTCAAAACCATTGCAAACACCAGCCAACCTCTTGCAACAAATCCTGAGCTGCGATCGCTTTGAGCACCTGTTTCTTGCTGGTCTCCTGAATTTCGCCGGCCAACAAAAACTCGTCCAAAATGAAATACGCCTTCTCGAAGTTGAAGATGATGTCCAGCTCGCAGACCTGTGTGGAAAGGGGCGCTTGTCTCGTCGGGTAATGTTTCGATTTCATAGATTGATTAGATCCGAGCGGTGGCGGGGCGGCGACGCGCGTGGTGGCGGAACCATGGTATAAGAGGTGCCCGCAAATCAATAACAATGCACAATTTTGTTTAATGAAGACCTGTGAATGCTTCCAGAACGCATGGAACTTTGTTGTTCGTCAGCACAACCAACACAATCAGCAACAAAGTGCCGTTGTCAAAAGTGCAGCGATTTGCCGCAACCTCTCTCTGTCGCATGTTGGCGGTGGTGCGACAGTCGCACAGCACGCGGTGTACCTAGAGATGTCAAGAAAAAAAAAAATTTCTATTTTTTTTTTAAATTTTTTTTTTAATGAAAGTTGTTCAGAATTTTTCAGGGAGTCCGAATATCACCATCTGAGGAGCCACCGACTTACCATATGACCCCCACTCATATGGGAGGAGGGTGAAAATTTCAGACTTGGTTTCGGCGACCCCATTTTCCCACCGACGACATCACGTCTCGTGTTTTGCCTCTCAATTCACCTCAAATAACATGGAAACAAGTTCCACAACAAACCGGTGTGATCATGCTGACGACACGAGGCGAAACAGCAACGAGCAACCAACGAAGTTACGCTTGCAGTGGCAGACAGTGCAATTTCCACCTTTCGAGATCCTGAAAAACGATGCGTAAATGTGAGTTCTCTGCTTCTATCTCACCTTAGCGACATCGGAATTTGTTGAACTAGCCTTTGCGACGCTCAAGTACTTCAATGCGCGAGTCGATCATCACTCACCAAGGCTGAAAACAGTCGATAAATCAATCCAGAATACCACCTGCAGCGTTGAAGACTAAGTGACAAGGTAAAGTCAAAGAAAATTTTTGTTGAACTTTCGAAAAATTATGCCAAAAACGGCATTTTCAGGGCACATTAAAGAAAAAATTTCAAAATTTTTTAATGAAAAAAATAAAAAAATGCTCTTTTTTTTACTTTTAAAAAAAAATTAAAAAAAAATTTTTTTTGACCCTTACATCTCTAGGTGTGCCACACTTCCGTCGTGCGCTCATGAATTCAGAACAGACGAAGTGGAAATAAACTTTGGTGTGGTAATTTTGGCCGGAGAGGACGACACTTGTTTTGTGCAGTGTGAAAATATTATGTGATTGATTGGTAGTGATCGAGAAAAAAAACAACGCAGCAAATTTCACACGCGCTTGCGAATGGCGTGCTGCTTTCGTTCTTGCTTGCTTGTACGGTTCGGTCGTGTGAGAGTCATTATGAACGCTTTGAAGCTTTGCGATTGTTAATTTCAACGGGATGGTTGTTGTTTGACGCAAAATGTTTGTTTTCTAAAGCTCAGCTCACTACCGAAAAAGTTCTGTCTCGTCTCTCAGATTGAGCTCGAACAAAAACGGATTGAAAACCAGTGTGGATTTGGTTCCGCTAAAAACGCAAAACGAAATGCAACGTACACTGCCAAAGTACTTGTCGAGCAGTTCAACATATCTGTGAATCACTTCCAGGCACATCAGTTCATTGTCTTGCTGCTCAATGCCACAACAGAAATACAGACTGGCGTATCTGGAAAATGGAACAACTTCAGTTGTCGTATGTCAAACACTTCGCAGAGAAGGGCGGTTGGGCTGGCACTGCAATTTGAAGAGAAACCTCTGTTGATTTTCGTAACTTTTTGCTTCCACGTCACACACATGAAATAATTTTGGTTGAATTGGCAGTGGTCAGTTTTATAAAAGTGATTAGTGTTTAAAAAGTGAAGAATTTTACTCCAGGGTGCTCCAAAAGTTAGACCATGACAAAGCCCAATTGAATGATTGCATCCAAAGTTTTTTTTTGACCAAAGATTCATATTGGATTGATATTTCTGCAAAATTCAGTCAATTAATTGACACTGCCGGTTTACATCTCCAACAATTTGTCCAGAACTTGTTTCACGGTCTGACTTTTGCAACACCCTGGAGAGTAAAACTCACTTAAACTCACTTTTCAGACAAAACTGACCACAGAAGAGAACAACAAAAGAAGAACCAAAACCATCAAACAAGAAACAACACTAAGAGAAAATCGCACCGTTTGTAGACTATTTTCAGATCTTTATATTCGACGAACGCGCACATTTTCGGCTTCCGCGCCAGAATTTTCGCCACCAAATCTCGTATCGTTCGTTTCTTCTGCTGCTCCGACAGCGCAACGTACCATTTTTGAAGACGCAGCTTTCCTTGTCGGCTGAACAGCAGCATGAAGTGCATCATCTTGGCACACCAAAAATGTGTTTTAACGCCAACGAGCAACAACAGCGACACAACGACGGCGACCGAGACCGACGGCGACAGACGGAGCCGGGAATGGAATTAAAACTAGAAGAGCTTGAATAAAAGTGTAAACCACGCTCCACAAACTAAAATATCTATACAACACAAGCATTAAAAATTTTAAAAACTGAAAAATTTAACTTTATGCATAGCAGTTAAATCACCGGCAATTAAACGTTTGAAATTTTTACAAGAAGGCCAAAAACGTCTTGATAAATTTTCTAATTTTATCACTGTGCACCTCGAACGTAACGCCGTACGTAATACGCTGTGCTCAACTGCACTCCGTTGCTCAATCTGCAGCAGACTGATGGACTATTCTTCTGTCCTATGCCTCCTTGTCGCTTCCTCTCCTTTTTTTCCCAAACCCTTTGCCTTTTCTCCACAGTCGCCCCCCACCACCGAAGTAGGATTGTTTAAAAAAAACAAAAAAAAACAAATGTTGTACAGTATGGCCGAATAAATAAGGCAGCCCTTGTATTCTCCTCAAGGCGGGATCAGTCGCAGACCAGGAGTTGTCTTTTTCAAGAAGGCCAACATAATTTGCAATTGTGTGTGCAAGGGAGAAATAATGAACAGAATAGCACGAAGAAGCAATTAATTTGAAAAAACACGTCAAATTTGACACACAATTGCTTTTCTGAACGTCTTTTTCTTTCATTCAAATTTCGCGCGCTACTTGCACCCTGAAAAAAGCTGCCATGTTTAATCGGTCATACCGTATGTATACCACGACATCACGCACCGGCACTAGTTTCTAAAATCCTGTGGGTGCGGGTGCACCGCGCATGCAACTCGAATAACATATTTTTATTGTGGCAATTAAATTTTGTTCTTGCAATATTTTTACATCAGAATCAAAAGAGTAAAACAGTAAAATACAAAATATAAAATACACAAGTACCGTACCTGTAAAAATACACAATAAAGGAGAGTGGAGTCACTCAGAAACATAATGTTGCGTATTTTGCCAAACAAAACTTCCGAAAGTAATAATGTTGAGAAACACAGTTCGACAATTCTCAATGGCAAACGGTGACTTCGTCGGCGCGTCCCGCCGAGAGCAGCCCAAACAGGACGTGCCCCATGAGCGAGCCGAGCACAACGCCGACGCACAGCCAAACATTGTACGTCATGAACACAAGCATCACCAGCATCGCCATGGACACCTGCAAAGAGACAGCGGTATGGTTGACACGTGAAGCTGTGAACAATGGTTTCCTTTCTACGTCTGCAAACGCAATGGAGTCGCAGAAGCTAAAAACTGATAATACTTGACGCAAAAAAAATTAAGGCTTTGGGTTAACAGCTGAGCTATTCCTGGGCTACCAGAGGCTAAAATCTGAGCCGCATGCACCTGAATCGCGTAGACGAACGCGGACAGCCAGACGGTCCAGTGACAGCGAGCGCTGAAGGAAAGAAAAAAATAAAATTCGCCGATTCAAAAACAAGTTACAGAAAAAGAAAGGAGCTGAAGAATTTTTTGAGAGAAACATTTATGAAACCGCGATAAAAAGCCTCCGCAATAAATGGTTGTGTTTGCAGCCGGCGCGTGTGCTGCTCTGAGAACGCATACTGAACAATTTGTTAAGCTATACCACTGATAGCGCAACAAAACTTTTGTTTGTTTTGTTCAGTAAGGCGTTTTCAGTGTGTGAATGAGTGTTTCTCAAGAACAACGGCGCACAAAAAAAGTAGAAAACAAAACAGAAAACGCGACCACACGAACGGACCCGATCGCGTATCGACGTGCTTCGATGAATGAAAACGTGCCGAAGCGGGCTTGCGCCTTCGCGTCCAGCCAGGCGCGCAGGAACTTGACAAACTCAAAAATGAATGCGAGCGCGAAACAGATGAAACAAGACACGAGCAAGCCTGAAACCATGGCTTTTTTAGTTTTTTTTGATTAAAATTGAAACACTCGAGATATAAACAATGGCTCGCGGAAAAATTGAGTGAAATTGAAACTGGTTTTAGTGGGCCTACCGTGGTGATGTGGTGTACCGTAGTGTACCGTTGCGGTGTGCGCATGATGGTACCCCACACCATCGCTTGGATCTGGTGGCATGTGAAAAACGAAAAAAAACATGACTGACCCCAGACGGTGTTGAAATGCCAAAAGTCGAACAGCACCGCGGGTTCGCTGGCCGAGAAGTGAAAATACATCGGTGACATTGACATCATGCCCATGCCCATCGTGTCTGCGTTGGTGTGTCCGTGATCCATGGTCAGTTTGCAACTGCAGAAAAGTGAACTGATCCAAACAACTTTCGGTTTTTATTTGTAATGGTCTAAACAAGTTTTTTGATGAATAAAATTTCAAATAAACGAAAAGTTACACAAAGATGTATCATGATTTTGGCAATGAGTTAGCGAATATGCTGCTTCTGATTTGAGCGGCTATTGGCTAAAAATGGTTCGAAGAATAATAATTGGTTTTGCGTGCCCGAAAACGCACTATTTTCTCGTCAGCAGGTTTTGTGATGGTTTTCGTCATATGCTGGAATTGTTTACACAATCAGTAATCAATATTGTTTTATCAGCTCCCATACTCCCCCACTCCTGGTTTTACTAATGTTGCTTCTTATTGAGCGAGGTCACCTAAGTGGTTATGATATGCGCCACCCAATGTCCAGCCGATAAAAATGCTGACTTACCAGTGATTATGACAAGGGCAGGACGAAGGTGTGCCAGACCAGAGATACGAACGAACGGTGATGTTTGGTGATGTTTTTAGCCAGAGCTAACCCAGTAAAGCGTACAGAACGCCGTGCAGAGATAACTCTGCTCCACTGAATTTTGGTGTCACGCACCACATTGTTTGTGAAACTTCAGCGTTTTTCAAAAAGAAACGTTTTACTGTGATGAACCTGCGTCAATTTCAAATGGTATTGATTACACTGTGCTGGTGACATTATTTTCAATTTACGTCAAGTTAAAAACAGTGTGCACACGGTTGTGAACATTCTTTGGCTACTTCACATTGGCTACCAGTTTTGTGCGTGATATTTTTTGTACATTTTCCATGTTTTAGACTTTTTCATCAAGACTTTATCAACGTTGGCAAGTTGTAATATCATGCTTTTTGCAATTTATTCATCATCTCTTTTGCAAACTTTAAATCACGGCAAGCTAAAAAACGAAATGAACGAAAATAGCACACGTTTTTGAAAAAAACAGAATACGATATCCATTCAGAAGTAGATGGCAGGAGTTTTCCAAATAAACCATAAGTTTATGTTTAACCAAAGTTTCAAAGCATACTGGCAAAAGAAACGAACCTTCCATAACAAGCCAAGAACACAAGCTGCACTGAAAACGGTCGAAAGCGTCAACTTAAAAAACAGGAACTAAAAGCAAAAAAGTTTTTAAAAAATCTTTAAAGCTTTCAAATAAGAAATCACATGGTCAGTCCCTTTTCCAGAAGAACGCGCAGCTTTCAAAACCAATAAATACATTGCAAAGCATAATCGTGTCAGACGGAACAACTCTACATACTTGCTTCATGTGCGTTCAATAGACACAGAAACACAGAAGTTGCACACAACGCACGCGCAAATGACGCAATAAAACAAAACCAGCAAAAACAATTTTCACGAAAAACCGTAACGTGCTTTTTGTTCACTGCTCAGAGCTTCATTTCGTTCTGAATAACAAAATTTTCATGAACGAACACGTTTTTGAAATGACTATACAGCCTGGCAAACGGACAATCAAAATTACGGTTACATCACAGAATACTTGATAAATAAACACACTTTCAAAAGCTTTGCACACCGAAACTGACATGACTCATTGAAAATTCTCACTGAAACGACACACGATGTGCGGTGTTTTGCATCACGTGAATTTCCCCAGAGTCGCGCAAATAAAAAGGAAACATTCTGAAACGTGTGTGAAATGAAAACACAAAAAAATAAAAAATAACCGTGCGAAACTGTCGAACTAAATGCATAAGTGGACCAAGTTAGCACAAAAAACAGCACGTCTCAAACATGAAACAAAACATTGCAAAAAGGAAAGAACAAAAAAGTAAAAAAATAAAAAAAAATGTTATAGTACACTGATGCAAAGCATTACAAGAGCACGTCACGATTAATCAGATTCTATGAAAAAGTTCGAATACGAAAAACACTATTGTTGATCCCCTGATGTGAACCAAAATTTGCAAAGAATATGAATGGAAACTAAACTGAATTGGCCGACACAAATAGCACACACATAAACACACAAGAATTGTTTTCAAACATTTGGTTCAAAAACGCGTTTCTCCTCATTTCAAACACTTGTCCGGTTATCTCGAATCCGCACTGATGCTCCGTTTGTGATATTGGCCATCAGCCAGTTCATTCGCAGCCCTTTCAGCTGATTCGTCAATCTCCTGAAAAGAAAAGAAAAAAGTTCCGCTCACCACCGCCATACTGGATGGACCAATCAGAAGACCGAATGTTCGTGTTTTACTGTCTGTTTTCAAGAAACAATGTTGCACCGAACATTCATTCAATTTGAAGTTTTTACAGGGTGGCGCAATCGTAGTGTACCGCCTTTTGACAACTCAGCCCGCCAACCAATTGGGATAAAATTTTCAGGAAATGTTCCATGTTCCTCAAAGAATAAATTAAAGTTGTGCAAATTTCAGCACAATCCGATCAAAGGGGGCTGTGTAACAAGACCGAAACCATAAAATGAAAAATCCAAGTATTGGCCTGGCCGCTGCACACATCATTTCGCAAGTTCCCACAGCAGTCGTGTACCAATATATAGTTTGGTAGGGAATTACTGCATGCATGCATGTCAGCAAACTCTTTCAATTTGTTTTGTTGTCGCTAGATGAAAAAGAATCAATTCTAAAATGCAACGCAAGTTGGTTGTAAAGTTCACTGAACCACTAACTATTACAATCACATACAATTATTACACTATCAGCTTTCTGCAATACTAGACTCTTGTGTATTATTTTTATTTTCTTCTGGTAAGTTTTCATTCGTGGTCAGTAAAATCAGAAATTTACTGGGTTTGAACGTGAAAAAAGTTCTGGTTGAAATTGTTACTATAAGGGTTTTCAGATATCACTACATGTTTCTGCGTTCACGAAAAACGAATTAAAAGAAACTCGAATTAAAAGGCTTCTTAATCAAAACCATAGCGCTTGCAGACAGTATGTATGCATGCCCATCAGGTCCACAGCTGAAACTTTTTCAAAAAGTAAAAATTGTAGCGCCACTGACATCAGTGCTTCGAACGCGTCAAGCCTTGGGTGGAAACAAACCTAAATGGCAGAAAACCTAATCAACGCAACCCAGACAATGTACGTGCCAATAGCGTACACGGAAAGCACACGGACCACAGCTGCATTCACATGGTGCATCGTATGTTATTGTTTTTGTTGAAAAACTATGATCGTTTATTTCATTCATTCAAAATACACTCGATGGTATCCAGCGACGGACGGGGCAGAAAAGCGAATGGACAGTATTCATTCGAGAAGGTGCCAGAGCCCTTTGTGCGCGAGACCGAAAAATTGAAAGAATCTTTGCTCAAATGGTACCAAAGAACGTTTGATGTCACACGAGAGAGAATCATCGAACTTCGTTCCGGAAATCGCCTGTTGGAATTGGAAGTTTGAAATTGAAAAAAGTGGAATTGACATCAGTTTGTTTCATTTGTTATTTTTTGAAGTGTTAAAACACTTCATTTTTTTATTATCTTGTATTATCCTTTTTTGATTTCATGACTCATGTGCTTGTAGGCAAACGTCCAAATAGTTTAACGAAAACGAATGGTGTCAACGTATCGAATTCGTTGCAATAGATTATGCGCAGAATTATATTAATTTAACACAGATAACATCAAGTTTTCCCGCATTTGTTACCAAAAAGGTTTCATCAACTTGAATAAAAGTTTGCTTGAACGAGTAACAGATGGTATTTACGCATGACGTAAAAATGCACGAGGAGGCCGACTTTGAGGCTGGTCGTCGACGACGACGATCTCGCAACATGCTGTTGTTGCTGCTGCTGAGCGGCTTCGTGGCGTCTTAGACGCCGTTGAAAATGTCGAGTCGTTTGATCGACTAGTTGCGCCATCGACTGTCGGCGGCGTTGGCTGACGACGGACGCCCTCCCGGTGCCGTTCGATAGGAGAGGTCGAGTTGCTCCGGCGGAAGTCTGGCCATGTTTGGATGGATGAAAGTGGAAACTCAAATAATGTCGAGATTGAAGTCATGGGGTTTTCAAAAGCGTAGTCCACCACGCAGCGTTCTATGGACTCGGGACCGGACGATGACTGGGTGGGGTGAGTCGGAGGAACGAATACGTGACCCGTTCTTTATGAACCAGGCGTGCGGTGCGGGGTGCACTGATTTGCACGGAGTTCCGCAACGTCGGCCGCTCTGCAATCGCTGTGTACCACTTTGTTCATTATTGCTCCTTCAAACAGAACGTACAGT
>JASANC010001424.1:0-20990 GCA_030248135.1 Theristus sp. LFF4_11 | reverse complement strand
TTCTTATTGGTCACTTTAGTTTATCTGGTGTGTGTCTTGTCCGCAGTGGAGTTCGAACTTTCCACCAACAGAACGGAACGGTAGACGAAAGACTGTTTTTCTTCTTTTTTTCGCACTTCTCTTTTTTTTGCTTTGTTTCGGAAGAATTTTAAAACCCCCGCCATTTAACAAAAACCCGGAACTTGGTGCAAACACGGAAAACGGCTGGAAATAATCAATTTTTTTGAAATCAATGAAAACTAAATGACCAACATATCGCATTAAGTCATTAAATAATCCAGACAGCTAAAATCAAAGCCAGCAAAGTATTTAAGCGAACTTCGCCGCGTTGAGGTGATGAAAACCGCCGATTTTGGAACAAAAGCAGGACGAAAGAAATAGCGAAGAACTTTATTACCTGATGACGTAATATGAGAGGGCAAACAATCAACAGTGCCCAAATGAACTCAAAAACAACCGCTTAGATATGTCGCTAAAACAGGACAGTTACAACGTCACTGAAGCAAACAGAACGGAACTTCATCTAACTTCAACAAAAAAACGGCAAAAATTAATGAAATAAAACTGACTTGTTCTCTCGATCACAAAAACCAATGACAACCGGGATGTCGTCGGACTTCGATTCGCTTCACGGCAAAATAAAAAAGGTTTAAAGCAAACAATTGGTTGGATCATTGGATGGATGGAACAATTGAAGCAAAGCAATTTATAAACATGCAGAAGAATTAATCACCTTTACAAACTGAATAATCAACATCAGCGGAACAAATAAAAGGAAAATAGAGTCAAGATCGAAGAAACAAAAATTCACCAAACTCAGGCCAAAGTCAATTCTTTCTACATATGGCGATGAACAAGAATAGCCGCCAGGGGGGGCAAAAAAACAAAGCTTCGCAATGAACCAACTGGCAATCATGCCTGCACCGGGAAAAACCAACACAAAGCAAAACAATACCATTCATCATCTTCAGAATCGCGCTTTTTTCAGCGTTTTATTGCCGAGAACGCGCTCTAAAATGAAGAAATAAACAAAAAATCAAACTTTTCGAATCTTGACATGTTATTTTTCTGTTTCTATCAACCACTAGTTCCTATCGTTTGAAATTCATCAAATATCATTAATAACGGATTAGACTATTTCATTCAGCGGGCATCATTCAAAATCCGCTGCACTTTTCAAATTTGTTTCCGACCACGTGCGCACAAAAAAGATAATGAAACGCACTTACAGTGATGCAGCGACTGGGGGTCATCAGCTGATGCGGGCACGTGCCTGGGTGTTCTTGCTGAGCTGCTGTGTCTTCAGCAAACGCTGGTATGCTGCTCTTCAGCCGCCCTGTCGCACGGCCATTTTGCAAGATGCTCACTCCAGGAATGCATTTTCAACATGTTTGAGAAACTGGAGCATCAAATCGTCAATGTCGTTCGGTGTAAAACCGTTGAGAACAATCAACCCCCAGTGCCGCTCAATCTGTTTCGTTTTGAGTTTTCAACCAGCGTAACAGATAAAACTACGATTGAATCTTTGAAATCCCCCACAGTAATTTCTCGACACCATCTTTAAAAAAAAAACGGATGGCTGCTCTACGACGTTGCATTACAGAATACGGTCTTATTTTCTGGCTTTGCTAACCCAAATGGTAAATCCGCAAAGCGGCGCATTACCTCGTTTTTGACAACCCTGTCGGCGGCGACTGGCGTGTGATTGGTGTTATTATTGCTGCTGAGGCCGAGCGACATCGGCGTCGTGATCTCGCTGCGCGGCGGCGAACGCGTCACATCTCACTCAATCGTATGAATGGCGCTCCCTGACATCGTCCACTGCAAATACGGAACCATCTACGAAATCAAAAAAACGCGCACAACTTCAAAACCTCAACACTTGCACATTCGCTGACTTTGAATGCGATGTGTAAATACAGTGTACATTGCATCTTGCATGCCCGATGTGTGGCTACAATGTAGGCCAGTGCTTGGCTGATGATCAACGCACTCCATATGGAGGCAGGTGCAAATGTGCAATCGAGCCAACCTGCACTAGTATCCGCAACTCTCCCGTACAGGCAGTACAGGCTCAGCGTACCCCTTTCTCCCCCGCATTACTTGTTTCAAATCTTCTTTTGTTCAATTGAACAGAACACCAAAACTTGTGCAAAAAAGCAAAAACACAAACGAGCGGCGTGCTCGAGGTGACGTTGCTGAACGAAGCGACCAGCGGATTCCGGCCACCGGAGTCTGACGCGACCGTCCTCGAGCGAAAAAATTGATTTTTTTGACAGAAACACGTTTTTCTTGTGCTTTGTTTGTGTTTGAGCTTCCTGACGACCCTGAAGAACAAAAAAGTCGTTTTGCCTTAACAATATTTTAATAATTTGAGGCTCGAGAAAGAACCGTTGGTCGACGGCGTCACCGGATTGCGGTACTGGTGCACCTTTTGGAGTGCGCGGCGAACGGTTCCGCCTGAAAGAACACAGGTGCAAACTGGCCACCACTGGTTGTGCTGTGAAAACGCAAGAACAGCCCAGCGCAGCAAAGTGGTGTTTTACGCTTGACAAGGCCTGCTTCAACGAGTCACTTCAAGTGACGGTTCTCATCACGCAGCACGCGGTGTTCGTTAGCGTCATCACATCCACACGCCTGTGTCAGTCACCCGTTTGCTTACTTTGTAAGCACATTGATTTCACCAGTTGAAGCAATCCCTCCGTCTCACAATATTATTTGACAACGTATTTTCCAGACGTTCAGTGAAAACATACACAACCAAAATTCTGACAAATCTGGAGCGGCTGCATCTTGTTAGTCACCTGTTGCAGACCTTGCACGATGCGACCGGCGTGTTTCAGCTGGCAATTGAAAAATCAAATTTAACAAAAATTTCATTTTTTCTCTGGATTGCATTCACGCGAGACAGGTTCGAATACAACACCGACAACCAAAGTGGCAGTGCGTTTCTGTCACACCTGACTGTGCAGGAACTGCACGTATCGCTCTCGATGCGCCGTCTGGAACGTGATCACCTGGCGTAGTTCAACGTTGTGTCGCTTGGCGACCTGCGAAGGGTCGATGAAGAACAACTGCAGATCTTGCGCGCAGCTGCAACAATTAATCATCTCATTCGTTGTTTGTGTTGTCAGTAAAGCCGGAAACAAGCGGCAAACGCCAGACCAGCACGATTGCATTTGCGTGAAGCACACATGAATGAACCCGAACAGAACAAATCGTTTTTTGGTCTTAATTACGCACTTGTCGGTTGATTTCGGTGGATACCGCCATTTTCGCTGCACACTTTTGCACTGCGGGTTCGTGGCAACTGCTGCAACAAACAATAACAAACAAAAGATAAGTGAGCTTAAAGAAGTTGCATATCTGATTCTGATTGTTATGGTACTTTTACAAATGACGTCACGATTTGTTCACTAATCAATCAATTCAAGCTTGTGGGGTCCACTGGTCCACACTCCACTCCACAGTCCACGCCCCATGTGGACGTAACGTATGTGACGATAAATCCACACTGCGAAACCAAAAGCAACCTCCCACCTTTCTCGCAGCAACAGTTGCAGAACATGTGGCCGCAAGTCGTCAAAAAGAACTTCTAGACTCCGCGGTGGAACAGGTTGTTCGGCTGCACAAAACACGAATTACAGTGAATCCAGTCTGCCATATTTCCAAAACACGTGTCGTCGCGTCGCTTGCAATTTCTTCTCCACTTTAGCAAGCTTATCGGAAGCTGAGAGCAAAGCAACTAAGCTGAAACCGTCCGAATGGGGGTGGCTGTGCGTCATAGTTGTTCCAGCGCCGGGGGGGGGGCGATATGGATCAGGCAGGATCACGACCGTTTTTCAGATACCCGATAACACGTAGGCTGTTCGTTAAAACTTGCGTGCTGGAGCTGAACTACTGTTAAACTTGCCGTCTGTCAGTTGCCCGCAACTGCTGATCGCGAAATCATGGTACGTGTTTTCGGTACGATGATTGGAAGAGTGGGCTCCGCCATTGGCAGATAGCATATCTGGTTGAACCTGAAAGTAAGTGTGTTGGGGGGGGGGGGGGATATAGAGATGTCAAAAAATATTCCTATTGTTTTCTTTTAAAAAAAAATTTTAATTATTTTTTTAAATCAAAGTTGTTTAGAATTTTTCTGGGAGTCCAATATCACCATCTGAGGAGCCACCGACTTACCATATGACCCCCACTTACAGTCGAACTCACTAAAATGTGGAATCTGCTGATTGGTCGACCGAGCGGAGGCTGCTCACACTCCGCACCGTTCTTTTTTCGTGGATTTGGATTTTATTGAAACGTGTTTTTATGAATTTCCAGCACCCTTTTCCTGCTAAAAATAAACTCAAAGGTTAGAGACCGCGAAATTTAGAAAATTTTATTCCACAGCTCGCTCAACTCAAAATGTATTTTTTGTTTGATGACGACGACGACGTCGTCGCTTAATTTTTGCGTGTGGACTGAAAAACAAAAGCTGAAAGGAGGTACAGTATGGTTTGCTGCGTGCACCAAGTAAATGAACACAGCAGCTTACCAAAAACAACTTGAAAACGGTGAAAATGAAAAATGAAAGCAAAGTCGTCGTCGTGTCGTCGTCGTCGTCCGCGAAGTCAGAACGCATTTTTTAATTGCGGACGCATGTCGATCAGTCAGCTAGGAATGAAACCCCTTCAGCTGGCTACACAGCGCACTCATTTCAGGCTTTTGTCTTTCAGTTACCACGTAAAAATTAAGCGACGTCGTCGTCGTCGTCGTCGTCAGTAAAAAAATGCATTTTGAGCTGTTGAATAAAAAAATGGATTTCGCAGTTCTCCAACTAGGTTAGGGGGAAAAAAAATCCGGATTTTTTTTTTAAATTAAAAAAAATTAAAAAAAAAATTTTTTTTTACAAGTTAGGTTTGTTCGAAGCGCCTCGTCGAGCTGAGTTCATCTAGACTATTTTCAGAACGATCCGGAAAACTATAAGAGCGAAAATCGTGTTTTATTGAAATTATGTCCATTTCATAGAGGGAAGTTGCATTTTCAACAGTAAAACAGGACAATTTTCGACGTGTACTTGAATATTGAACCGTTCTTAGTTGTTCCTCTTTAGAAAATTACCAAAATTTGACTGTGTTCAAAAATTCCTGTTTGCTGTAGCTAAGTCGGCAACCCCTGTCGACCCGGTCGCCCCCCCCCCCAAGACACTTACTTTCAGGTTCAACCAGCTATGCTATCTGCCACATGGCGAGAGCCCACTCTTCAAATCATCGTATCGAAAACACGTACCATGATTTCGCGATCACGTTGCGGGCAACTGACAGACGCAAGTTTAACACGTTAGTTTAGCTCAGCACGCAAGTTTTAACATGTGGCCATGTTATCGGGTATCTGAAAAACGGTCGTGTGATGTGGTATTAACCAACATCCCCGCTCCAATTGTTTAACAATATATCGCACAACTCCATTGTAGACCTATAACGTACGCCAATCAACAAGATATCATGTTCATCTCATGGCCTACCGACTGAAAAAACATGTTCTAAGTTGCAAGAAAACGATTTCTGAAACGATATTTCAATTCAGTTAAGTCATTTCAACGCTAAAAATTGACTCTAGAAGTCATCCAAATCGAAAAACATGGAGTACGTCGGTCAAAATGACCAAATAATGACATGTACCTAAGCACACAAAGAAGTTGGGAAGAAAATTTGGTTTGAACTTTCAAAAAATTATGCCATAAATCGAATTTTCAGAGCAAAGTAGAAGAAAAATTTTTCAATTTTTTTTTAAAGTTTGAAAAAAAATCCAAATTTAAAAAAAAAACGAAAAAAAATAAAAAAAAAATTTTTTTTCAAAGCCCCTAACCCTATCTCCAACCCTTTGAGTTTATTTTTAGCATGAAAAGGGTGCTGGAAATTCACACTCATTCAAAAGAAACACGATTCAATAGAATCCAGATCCACGAAAAAAGAAGGGTGCGGAGTGTGAGCAGCCTCCGCTCGGCCGACCAATCAGCTGATTCCACATTTTATTGAGTTCGACTGTACCTTTTACCGCCTAAGGTCCGATAGTTTTGAAAAATTCACGTTGTGGACATCAGGGATGGAAAAAACCGGTTTTTTATATTTTGTGAAAAGAAACTGGTTTCTTTTCACGGTTTTAAAACTGTTTTAAAACAGGACTTTTATCTCGAAAATGGTTTTCCAGCTTCCACCGTTTTTTACTTTTTGTAAAAAAAATTAAAAAAAAAATTTTTTTTGACCCTTACATCTCTAGGACCGGGTCGACAGGAGGGGTTGCCGACTAGGGTTGTTAAACAAAAATGAAATTAAAAAAAAGTGATTAAAAAAAACAAAAATGCCGATTAAAAAAAAATCGAAAAATTTTCCTCTAATATGCTCTGAAAACCTCAATTTTGGCACAATTTTTCGAAAGTTCAACAAAAATTTTCTTTGATTATACCTCGTAAAACCTTTAGCAGTCGATTTTGGACCGTTTTACCGACTGATTTTAGGCTTCGACAACATCTGCGATGAAGTTTTTGAGCGTCCCAAAGCTTGGCCTACCATTTCCGATGCAGATAAGGTGACGATTCGCTTCGCAGAGCGTCCGATTGTGCTCGCTGCTCCGTTTGCAAGCGCTACGTTGTCTGGTTGCTGCTTTGTGTCGTGTCGTCGCGATACCATCAGAAGAATTGATCGAATTTCAAGGCGGTATGTTTGTCTTCACTTTAGCATTAGTTTAGCTGGGGACAATTAGTGACGTTTTGTAGGTCAAAACACAAAAAGAAGCATGGTGACGGTTTGGAAAAGGGGTAATTGAGGTCACCAAAACAAAATCTGTAAAGTTCCGCCATTCGGGAGTCATTCGGGAGGCGCTTGCATATCATATGTGGTTCTTCGGACTCCCTGATTGATTTAGCACAACTTTGATTTTTGAATTTTTTTTTAAATTAAAAAAAACAAAAATGGCGATTTTTGTTTTTTTAACAACCCTATTGCCGACTTAGCTACAGCAAACAGGAATTTTTGAACACAGTCAAATTTTGGTAATTTTCTAAAGAGGAACAACTAAGAACGGTTCAATATTCAAGTACACGTCAAAAATTGTCCTGTTTTACTGTTGAAAATGCAACTTTCCCTCTATGAAATGGACATAATTTCAATAAAACACGATTTTCGCTTTTATAGTTTTTCAGATCGTTCTGAAAATAGTCTAGCTGAACTCAGCTCGACGAGACGCTTCGAACGAACCTAACTTGTAAAAAAAAATTTTTAATTTTTTTTAATTTAAAAAAAAATTCGGATTTTTCCCCTAACCCTAAGGCCTCGCCTCACCCAAAAGGTCCCATTCGCTACTGGTTACCATGCCAATTACCATGCCTCTTATGCATGGTCCTCCCGCGCGTCCCCCCCAAAAAAATTTGCAGCTATAGTCGGACTGGATAATTTCGGGCATTAGCTGATTGGCTGGTGCGTTACCGTAATCAGATTCAAACGCGGGCCGTTCAAATTGCATTTTGCTTTTTTTAAATTTCTAATTTTTGAGTGTGTGTGTTGATGAATGTTTGAATTTTCAATGGACAAAACTTGTTTGTGATTTATGAAATGCAGAAAAATCAAAAAAAGTAAAGTTTAAGGCGAATTATTATTTTTTTCAAAAAAAAGAACGACGACGACGGTGACAAATGTAAATTAAAATTTGGCCATGAAAGCTGCTGTTCTGTATTTTTAAACTGCAACAAATTGTCTATAAACAGTTCAAAGATGTAGAAAAACTAAAATCAGCTGTTTCCAAAGGCACAAATTCATTTTCCGAAAAAGAACGACGGCAACGGCAACGACGACAACTAAAAATGTTGTTGTGTTTGATTTTTAATTGAAAATTTTGTTTATGATGATTTGTTTTGTGAGAAAAATTTGAAAAGCAATCGGTTTTCAAACGAATATTCACTTTTCAAGCGTCGAGAGCGCATCACCGTCGCCGTCGTTCTTTTTTCTGAAAAAAAATAAAAATTCGCCTTAAAATGTACTTTTTTGATGTTTCTGTATTTCATAAATAATAAACAAGTTTTGCCCATTAAAAATCCAAACATTCATCAACACAATCACTCAAAAATTATAAATTTTAAAAAAGCAAAGTGCAATTTGAACGGCCCGCGTTTGAATCTGATTACGGTAACGCACCAGCCAATCAGCTAATGCCCGAAATTATCCAGTCCGACTATAGAAAATTTGCACCAGCTATCTATCGCCCCCCCCCCAACCCCAGCTTTTGATCAATTGGGTTTCAAGCAGGGGTCGAGCCCGATTTTTGGCGAATCCGAGGGGGGGTCCGCCCAAATTTGGGGGGGGGGGTCGACTTGGTTGGGGGGGGGCTACCGAGTGAGACCGAAAAGTCTTGGGGGGGTCCGAGCGAGACCGAAAATTATAGGGGGGGGGGGGGGCGGACCAAAAATTTTCTTGACGATGACATTGTCTGGGCAAAAAATGGCTAGTAGGGGTCGATTTAGTTGGGGGGGGGGGGGGGGTGGGTTCCCGAGAGAGACCGAAAATTCTAGGGGGGGGGGGGTCGGACCAAAAGTTGTTGAATAAAAGTGCTAGAAACCACAGCATCCAGTCAAGGCCTCTCTCTAGTCTCTAGTCATACATTTTGCTTTGATTTTCGTTCGGGTCGGGACATCTGAAAGCTACACGAACGAGACACGCTGCACGGGTGAGACTTGATATTGAAGTACAGTATTGAAAAAATTGACGTACAAAGTGGTAAATGTATAACAAAGTGGTACGTATACATAAAACATACAATATATATTGAGATACAAACATGCATATGATATAGATACCTACAAATGAGAGAAATATAGAGATATACAAGAGAAAATGTCTCCATCGAAAGTCAAAATCAAAGGGGGGGGTGGTCAGACGGTCAGGATTTGGTGGGGGGGGGGTTTGGAAGGTCGAAATCTGGGAGGGGGGGGGGTCTGCCCTAGGGTTGTTAAAAAAAACAAAAATCGTCATTTTTGTTTTTTTTTTTTAATTTTTTTTTTTAAAAAAATTTCAAAAATCAAAGTTGTGCTGAATCAATCAGGGAGTCCGAAGAACCACATATGATATGCAAGCGCCTCCCGAATGACACCCGTATGGCGGAACTTTGCAGATTTTGTTTTGGTGACCTCAATTACCCCTTTTCCAAACCGTCACCATGCCTCTTCTTGTGTTTTGACCTCCAAAACGTCACTAATTGTCCCCAGCTAAGCTGATGCTAAAGTGAAGACAAACATACCGCCTTGAAATTCGATCAATTCTTCTGATGGTGTCGCGACGACACGACACGAAGCAGCAACCAGACAACGTAGCGCTTGCAAACGGTGCAGCGAGCACAATCGGACGCTCTGCGAGGCTAATCGTCACCTTATCTGCATCGGAAATGGTAAGCTAAGCTTTGGGACGCTCAAAAACTTCATCGCAGATGTTGTCGAAGCCTAAAATCAGTCGGTAAAACGGCCCAAAATCGACTGCTAAAGGTTTTACGAGGTATAATCAAAGAAAATTTTTGTTGAACTTTCGAAAAATTGTGCCAAAATTGAGGTTTTCAGAGCATATTAGAGGAAAATTTTTCGAATTTTTTTTTTTTAAAAAATCGGCATTTTTGTTTTTTTTTAATCACTTTTTTTTTAAAAATTTTCATTTTTGTTTAACAACCCTAGTCTGCTCCCCCCAAATTCGAGAGGGGGGGGGGTATTTTGACCAAAATTTGGGGGGGGGGTTTGCCCGGGTGGGGGGGGTGTCGACTTGGTTGGGGGGGGTGGGTACCCCCCCCACCCCCCCCCCTAGGGTTAGGGGAAAAAAATCCGGTTTTTTTTTTAAATTAAAAAATTTAAAAAAAAAAAAAAATTTTTTACAAGTTAGGTTTGTTCGAAGCGTCTCGTCGAGCTGAGTTCATCTAGACTATTTTCAGAACGATCCGGAAAACTATAAGAGCGAAAATCGTGTTTTATTGAAATTATGTCCATTTCATAGAGGGAAAGTTGCATTTTCAACAGTAAAACAGGACAATTTTCGACGTGTACTTGAATATTGAACCGTTCTTAGTTGTTCCTCTTTAGAAAATTACCAAAATTTGACTGTGTTCAAAAATTCCTGTTTGCTGTAGCTAAGTCGGCAACCCCTGTCGACCCGGTCGCCCCCCCCCCCCCCCCAAGACACTTACTTTCAGGTTCAACCAGCTATGCTATCTGCCACATGGCGAGAGCCCACTCTTCAAATCATCGTATCGAAAACACGTACCATGATTTCGCGATCACGTTGCGGGCAACTGACAGACGCAAGTTTAACACGTTAGTTT
The DNA here is from genome assembly GCA_030248135.1 of Theristus sp. LFF4_11. NCBI lineage: Eukaryota > Metazoa > Nematoda > Chromadorea > Monhysterida > Xyalidae > Theristus > Theristus sp. LFF4_11. Next base: position 10,658 of record JASANC010001424.1, on the reverse strand, counting down.
AGCTCAGCACGCAAGTTTTAACATGTGGCCATGTTATCGGGTATCTGAAAAACGGTCGTGTGATGTGGTATTAACCAACATCCCCGCTCCAATTGTTTAACAATATATCGCACAACTCCATTGTAGACCTATAACGTACGCCAATCAACAAGATATCATGTTCATCTCATGGCCTACCGACTGAAAAAACATGTTCTAAGTTGCAAGAAAACGATTTCTGAAACGATATTTCAATTCAGTTAAGTCATTTCAACGCTAAAAATTGACTCTAGAAGTCATCCAAATCGAAAAACATGGAGTACGTCGGTCAAAATGACCAAATAATGACATGTACCTAAGCACACAAAGAAGTTGGGAAGAAAATTTGGTTTGAACTTTCAAAAAATTATGCCATAAATCGAATTTTCAGAGCAAAGTAGAAGAAAAATTTTTCAAATTTTTTTTTTTAAGTTTGAAAAAAAAATCCAAATTTTTTTTCTTAAACGAAAAAAAAAATAAAAAAATTTTTTTTTTCAAAGCCCCTAACCCTCCCCCCCCCCATCTCGACCCCTGGTTTCAAGTTGTTTTTTTTATTTTTTATTTAATTGATATTTTTGATAATTTGATTGAAGTCAACGGACGATTTTTGTGTTAGGCCTTCGAAATAAAGAAAACAGTCCAGATTGTCAGCGAGCGGTTTCGATGCATTCATCAATGGAGGCATTTCAAAGTCGCTACAAGTCCAGCGACGACAATTACTTCACGTTCACTTCAACGGAACAAGTAGTTCTGTTTTTTTTTGACATTTGTTGTTTTTCGTATTGAAAATTGCGTGGAAGGCCTGTGTAGTGTGTGTAGCGTAGCGTAAGCAGAGTCAGAGTATATTTGTTTTATTGTTTTTGTGATCGTGAATGGAATGGAGGTCAAATCAAACCGTAGCCAATCAATCACGAACATGATCGGTAATGTCACCTAATTTGCATCAATTTTTTACAGAAGCGAGTCGAGGATGCTGTCGCGAATCGCGTCGGTCATCTTGGAGTGTTTGATGATGGACTGAAACTGGAAGATGACGACGTTGATGCTGAACAACACCGGGACAGAGACGACTGCTTTCGCGGCGACGATTTACTGATGCTAAATCGGCAGCTGCACATTCGTTGGCTGAATTCGTTGCTGCTGAGTCTGCCGCAGTCGTATGAGGTTGGTCGTTGGCCTTGATGAAAAAAGGAAGCAATTTCGTTAAAAATGCAGAAGTTTTTCCGAAAAAAAAACGGGAAACTTTCCTATGCCATCCATAGTTGTTCCAGAGCCGAGGGGTTGGGGGTAGGGTTAGGGGAAAAAAAATCCGGATTTTTTTTTTAAATTAAAAATTTTTTTAAAAAAAAAAATTTTTTTTTACAAGTTAAGTTTGTTCGAAGCGTCTCGTCGAGCTGAGTTCATCTAGACTATTTTCAGAACGATCCGGAAAACTATAAGAGCGAAAATCGTGTTTTATTGAAATTATGTCCATTTCATAGAGGGAAAGTTGCATTTTCAACAGTAAAACAGGACAATTTTCGACGTGTACTTGAATATTGAACCGTTCTTAGTTGTTCCTCTTTAGAAAATTACCAAAATTTGACTGTGTTCAAAAATTCCTGTTTGCTGTAGCTAAGTCGGCAACCCCTGTCGACCCGGTCGCCCCCCCCCCCAAGACACTTACTTTCAGGTTCAACCAGCTATGCTATCTGCCACATGGCGAGAGCCCACTCTTCAAATCATCGTATCGAAAACACGTACCATGATTTCGCGATCACGTTGCGGGCAACTGACAGACGCAAGTTTAACACGTTAGTTTAGCTCAGCACGCAAGTTTTAACATGTGGCCATGTTATCGGGTATCTGAAAAACGGTCGTGTGATGTGGTATTAACCAACATCCCCGCTCCAATTGTTTAACAATATATCGCACAACTCCATTGTAGACCTATAACGTACGCCAATCAACAAGATATCATGTTCATCTCATGGCCTACCGACTGAAAAAACATGTTCTAAGTTGCAAGAAAACGATTTCTGAAACGATATTTCAATTCAGTTAAGTCATTTCAACGCTAAAAATTGACTCTAGAAGTCATCCAAATCGAAAAACATGGAGTACGTCGGTCAAAATGACCAAATAATGACATGTACCTAAGCACACAAAGAAGTTGGGAAGAAAATTTGGTTTGAACTTTCAAAAAATTATGCCATAAATCAAATTTTCAGAGCAAAGTAGAAGAAAAATTTTTCAAAATTTTTTTTTAAGTTTGAAAAAAAATCCAAATTTTTTTAAAAAAAAACGAAAAAAAAATAAAAAAAAATTTTTTTTTTCAAAGCCCCTAACCCTAGTTGGGGGGGGGGCAATATACAGGGTGTCCCAAAAAAACATTACAAAAGTAAATGGCTCGTGCGGCCGACTGGTTGCACGTGAAGCCGTGAAATTTGAAACACTTTTAGAAAAAAGGAACACATTTTGTGTGTCCAAATTTTATCCCGAAATTCCATTTTTCCAATAATATTTTAGCAGAAATGCGTAAAAACTCAAAAATCACCTAACTTCAGCATTTTGACTCAGGATAATCATCGTTGTCGTCATCGAGATTTACATATGACAGTGGCGCAAGTTCATCTTTAGCTTCGTCTTCACTGATCTCATCAGATTTTCCCTCTCGACCCTTTAGTTTCACTTTTTTCAGCAGCCCAATGTCTTTTTCATTGTTCTCAATGATTGCCGACATTCGATGTTCAAAATTGATGAGCAATTCTGGTGCAGCGCCCGATCATCGTTGATTTTTTGCACACCACTGCGAATTTTGGTTTTCAAATTGTCGAAAATGTTGGGCGCCGAACGGTACACAATTTCCTTCAGGTGCCCCAAACCCATAAGTCAAGAGGAAAATTGAAACAAGTGCGCGAGTGGCTGTCGGCGTCGTTCGGTGACCGCTGGATCGGCCGCATGGGCAGAATTGAATGGCCCGAGAGGAGTCCGGACATGAAGCCTTTGACTTCTGCGTTTGGGGGCATCTGACGGATAATGCGGGACATTTTCGGCGCCCACCACTGCAACGGTGTGAGAAAAAATCATCGATGATCGGGCGCTGCACCAGAAAGTGATCATCAGTTTCAAACATCGAATGTCGTCGTTCATTGAGAACAATGGAAAACACATTGAGCAGCCGAGAAACATGAAACTGAACGACCGTGAGCATGAACATGATGACATCAGTAAAATTGAAGCTGACGATGAACTTGTGCCACTGCCAGATGAGATTCTCGATGACGACAATGATGTTTATCTTGAGTCAAAAAACTGAATTTAGGTGATTTTTGAGCTTTTACGTATTTCTGCTGAAATGTTATTGAAAAAGTGGAATTTCGGGATAAAATTTGGACACACAAAATGTGTTCCTTTTTTCTAAAAGTGCTTCAAATTTCACGGCTTCACATGCAACCAGTCGGCCGCACGAGCCATTTACTTTTGTTATGTTTTTTTTGGGACACCCTGTAGATAGCTGGAGCAAATTTTCCAGATACCGTATTACCTCTATTAAACCCCCCCCCCCCAAAATTAAACCCCCCCCCCCCAAAAATAAACCCCCACCCCCTCGACAAGTTTCCAAATAATCCCCCCCCAAAAATAAACCCCCATGGGGGTTTATTAGAAACCTGTTTGAAACACATACCTAGCGAATTCAGTGGCTGAATGCAGTGACATTGGTGAAATTGTGCTACCAAAGGCCCCAAAGGGATGAGTTAGTGGTAATTTCATTACAAAAGGCTGTTACAAAAGGAAATCTCTGTGAAAAGTAGAAGTTTCTGCGACTTCCTTCCTGCCATGGAAAGTATTTTTGCCATTTTGCTCACCCCTAAAAATGGTTTCCAAATAAACCCCCCCCAAAAATAATCCCCCCCCCCAAAAATAAACCCCCACCCCCAGAAGTCGCTGAAGAAATAAACCCCCATGGGGGTTTATTAGAGGTAATACGGTAGATAGATAGCTGGAAAATTTTGGGGGGGGGGCTGCGGAGGGGGCCATGTGACTTTGGGGGGGGGGGGGGCGGGCCGGTCAAAATTTTGAAATTTGATAGATAGATAGCTAAAACGCTAAAAAGCTATAAAAACAGCAAAATAATGCTAAAAATACACTAAAAATCGAGTATAAACGCATATTTTACCTAAAATTAGCGAATTACGAGCAAAAATGGTCAATTTCGGGCAAAAATTGACCTATTTCATGTCTTCGAAATGAAATTTTTTTTAGATAGATAGCTGGCTGAGAATTGTTTTTAGATAGATAATAGCTGAGCCGAAAAAACCTGTCTGATAGAGATAGATTCGAAAAAATTTTGGGGAGGGGCCGGGCCCCCCCCCCAGCCCCCCCCCCCCCCTAGAACAACTATGATGCCATCTCTGGGCGTTGGTGACATGTGATTCGACCAATTCGCTCAAAATTTGCATCCAGGGTGCTGTGCTTGTGCTGCATTGTTTGTCATCGAGATAGTCACAAGAGTTTGCTACTTTTTAAGGGTTTCTCAATTATTCAGACCTTAGATGCGAGTCGCCCGTGGATGGTCTACTGGGCAGTGCACAGTCTGCGGTTGCTTGGTCAGCAGATTTCAAGCGATTTAGAAAACAGGTGACGGTGACGTGAAAATCGAATCATTCATTGTCCGAAATCCGCGATAAAATGCGTTCGAGTTTGCGAGTGAATTCACGTTTCGTTTCAGAATTGTCAAGTTCTTAAAAACGTGCGAAGCGGCAACGGGTGGCTATGGAGGTTTGCAGGATGTTTGTACTATTTTTTGTGGCAGTTCCGTTCAGTTCAGTTTTTTTCTGCAGTGCACGGCATAATACCAGAGAAGTGTAAGACACAAGCCAAAACACGTACGATTGTGTGGTATGTTCTGTGTCTGTGCGTATTTTCTTGTTCTGTGTGAGACGTCCGTTTTGATGCAGGTGGTCCCGGTCAGCAGGCTCATTTGGCGACGACATACGCCGCCGTGATGGCACTCTGCTCGATTGCAACCGATCTGGCACTTCGCAGTATCAACAGGTCGGTGAACTTGGCAATGAACGTCACGTGGGTTTGTCGATAAATGAAAATTGGGGTTGTGTTCTTCTTTCTTGCGACAGTGATCTGTGACGATTTTTCTTCCGATGCATGAAGTTGCTTGTTCAGAATGTGTCGCGTTCGCAGTGCAGTTCCCGCTCACCGCTCAATTGGATAAAGCCGCTTGTTATTTTTTAGGAAACGGAGAAAAATCGGTTCCTGTTTTCTTGTGACATTCCGAAGCCCAATAATCCATTTAATACCAATGATGTTTTGGTTATACCTTTTTCCAAAATTTTGTTTTATCTCTACGCTGCAACTGGGTTTTTGAAATTGCATTTTGTGCTGCTTGCAAACTCCACCACTGCACCTATCAGGACAACGCTGCTGGAGTTTCTCCTGCGAATGAAGCAACCGGACGGATCGTTCCGAATGCACGCTGATGGTGAGACTGACATCCGAGGTATGTACTGCGCGCTCGCTGTTGCCTCGATCACAAATGTGCTCAATGAGAAACTCGTCGCTGCTGCTGACAGCTGGGTCATCAGGTCTGTCAATTGTCAATCTGCTATTTTGCCCCGGTCGTGAATAGAATCGTGTGAAGTCCGTCAGTCAGTTTTATTCTGCAGTGCACGGCATAATGCCAGAGAAGTGTAAGACACCATGAGTTGGCAAGGCAGGTTGTTGCTTTGTTTGCCTAGAAACGACTGTTGTCGTGGCACTTAATGAGAGAGAAACCTCGATGGGCGCCCAGTCAACGGCGTTTCGTACGCTTTTCATGGGTAGCCGTGTCTATAAAGCATTGCCTAAAATCACCGTTCGTTCGTTCAGTTGCCAGACGTACGAGGGTGGTTTCGGCGGCTGCAAAGGCTGCGAGGCGCACGGCGGCTACACGTTCTGCGCGGTGGCGGCCATGGTGATCCTCGGGCGCACACGACTCATCCACGTGCACAGTCTGCTCAAGTGGCTCGCGATGCGACAGCGTGCCTTCGAGGGCGGCTTTCAGGTGAGCGACACTCCGGTGGCCTTGGCTTCTTGTGGAATCTCTCTGAACTGAAACTCGTATTGTCTGACTGAGTTATACGGTGGACACTGCAACAGTGGTTTTGGATTTGTAGTTTTTTGCGTTTGCGTTTTAATTCGGTGACCAATTGTCTTTCGGTCAATTAGGGCCGAACGAACAAACTGGTGGACGGTTGCTACAGTTTCTGGCAGGCCGCCTGTTTCCCTCTGGTGCAAGAGATCATCGCCACCGCACATACCGGTTGGTGTTCTTTTCTAAGTGTCAGTAGAACCAAAAAGGAAAAGTTTCGTTTGTCATTACGATCGGAAACTGCACAAAATACTGCGTCGTCAATTGTTGTTGTTGTTTTGTAGAAACCCGCCAGACTTGGCTGTTTGCGCAGCGTGCTGCACAGGAGTACGTGCTTGCGTGCTGTCAAAACACGCGACACGGTGGATTCCGTGACAAGCCGGGCGTGTACGTTTTGTTGACCGTTTTTTTGGATTCTCACTTTCTCTTTGGTCGTTGCAAGCACTGCAACTCGTTCACTTTGTTTTTATTTCAGTCACCCCGATTTGTACCACACGTGCTACGTGCTCAGCGGCCTCTCAGTGGCGCAGCACTTGTTCCAGGACGAAATCGACGTCATTGGCAAGCCGGACAACAAAGTGGTAAGTGCGAAATCACAATGCAACACAATCACTGCAAAGAAAATGCGCCTGTCTTGCGGCTTCTGCTGGGTGTGCAAGTCGAGAGACACTTCAGAGTGCTTGTTTTTAAGATGGTATCACTCACTGAGTGAGCGGTTGCTAATGTGGAGACGAGAACATTTGCAGGTTGTTTGCCTCTTAAGTGAGCAAACTAATCGACTCAACACTCCATGTCGACCTGCACGCCTGATTTGTAATGAATTACCGTGGCTATTGTATCAAAAAAGTCACGGCCAACAGTCAAAAAGGACGCCGTTTGAACTTTCCCACTTGACTGTCTGTGTATTTTGTAGCAACTTCTGTTTTCACCAGGTTGCCACACACCCGGTCTACAACATCACAATAGACTGTGAGCGAAAAGTTCGCGAATATTTTGGTGGCGGCAACTAAACGGAGAAACGAATGTTATGGATTCTTTGAACGCCTGAGTCGGTGTGTGCCGGTTGGTTGCTTTTTGAAATAAATGAGAATTGAGTGAAAATTTTACGTGCAAACTCTCGCTCACTTTGTGCCTCTCGGTCAGGTCAGGACAAATTCCAGTTGTTGTTTGTTGCCAGCACTGTTTTATTATTGTACCATTTGTGTTATTCTTAGTTTTGTTTGGTGTTGAATAATTTGAGTTGACATTTGTAAAATGTTCGAATACGGCTAGGTTTTTCTGGCTTGCTGCTGATCCGTCGTCGCCACGCTATGCAGTTGAATAAACAGCAAAAGAAAAATGGAAATGGAATGGAAATTTTGCAATGGTTCAACTCACACAGAAATGGTGAACAACAAAAGAAAAAAGCACATTCTTCCCTCAACCGAAATACCACGAAATAACAAAAACGAACCGATTTGTTGGAGAAGAAAAGTCATCCGTTGAATGCAGGTTCGGGCAAATTTGCCTATACACCGTCACGTATTCTGGCAAGCGTGAAAGCCACCAATCAAGTGCACTGCACTGCACCAACATGAACGTTGTCCTCCACCCAATCAGCGGTGCTCCTTCGCGAGCATGATCTGCACGTCGTCAATGTACTCATTCGCAAACAAACTGGCGCACAACGCCAGGTAGTACTGCCATTTGCGGTGGAACACCTGCGTGTAGCCGAGCGCTCCAGTGATGTGTGGTCGTTTCGCCATCCACGCTTGCTGCCAGATGCGCAGCGTGCGCGTGTAGTGCGCGCCGATCGAGTGCTCTTCCACAACGCGCAGCTCGCCGGTGCCCGGTAAACTGCGTCGGATGACGCCGAGACACGGCAGATGGCCGCCGGGAAAGATGTGCTTCTTCATGAAGTCCGGCTTGTGCGTGTACTTGTCGTATTTGCTGTCCGGCACGGTGATCGCCTGGACCAGCGCACGCCCGCCCGGCCGCAGGCAACGGTTGATGACGCCGAAGTAGTCCGGCAGGAACTGCTGGCCGACCGCTTCGATCATCTCGATTGAGACGAGCTTCGTGTAGACGCCCGTCTCAAGGCTGCAAACCAGCAGGAGGCGTTGATCAAAGTGGACATTGATTCGTGCCATTGAGGCTATTAATACTAAAACGCGCTCACAATGAGAAAATGGGGCTGCTGAAGCGCGTTCCTTGGTCTTACAAGACACCCTGCCAATTTAGTAGCCCCGTTTTCTTGGTGTGATCAGGGTCCTCGGTTTGCTCCAAAAAGCCAAAACGAACCGATAATCGAGCAGTTTGAGCGTGATCCGCTCGGTCATGCGAGCATCTGCGATGCGTTGTTGCGCCAACTGCAGTTGCTGCCTCGACACGGTCAGCCCCGTCCACCGGCAGTTGGTGCGTGCGACGGCGTGCATCGCAAACGAGCCCCAGCCGCATCCGATCTCGAGCACCTCATCGTTCTCGTTCACGTTCAACACGCGCAGCACGCGGTCGAACTTGCGCATCTGGGCGCGGTGCAGCAGCTCATGCTCGTCGTCGTCGTCGTTCTTGATGGTTGCCTGAAAGCCAATGCCAAACAGTATTATTGGAATTAATGACACACTGTGTGGTGCACACCTTCTTCACCTCATCGTTGTTGTTGTTGTTTCGATCGTGCAGCTCGTCATCGAAGATCGCGCACGAGTACGTCATCGACTTGTCCAGGAACAACTCGAACATGTCGTTGCCGAGGTCGTAGTGCTGCTCGATGTTACGTCTGCTGCCGAGTAGATTGTTGGCGTTGCGCAAGTGCCGGGCGGCGTTCATCCACTGGCCCACGGATTGAATCACCCGAAACAGCAGCGCAAGCAGACGATTCGTGGAGCGGTCGACCGCCTGCCGACGAACGGGCCGATTCGCGATCAACAGATTGAAGACAGCCTCTAAGTTGGTGCTGCGATACGTCGGCGTCGTCACCGACCAGTCGCCGAACCTGTGCATCAAGTGTTGTTTATGCGTGCAACTTAGCATCGTGTTTTTTATTGATTCGAATGTGCTCTTTGGAAATCGGCAAGCTGCGCTCGACGTCTTTTGAGTCATCAATCATGCGAGCTTCGTCAAACGAAAGTGGGAACAACCGACAGTTCAAATGGGTAAACCTCAATTGCACTCACATGTAGCTCTCTCCGAGTCCGGTGCGTGCATCGGCCAGCAGCCTGCCGACGAATGTCCACGGCCGATTCAACTGCAACCGAATCAGCTCTCCTGTGCCGTCGCCGCATCGGATTGTCCTTGCGTACGGAATCACGATTTCAAGTTGACCTGACAAAAACTATCATGGATCACGAAGAAATCTGAATTCATGATAACTACATATTTAGTCTTTGACGTCTCATTTGCTTATTGATGCGACATCTTTTTTAACAGATGAAAAACGTTGCTTGAAGACGGTATTTTTTAAACCCATGTTGCGTTGCGTGGCCCTACGCTAACCTCAATATTTCCGTAGTTTTCAAAGCATGACTTACCCTTTTTAATGTTGTGTCGCGCGACGTACTGAACCAGTGGCGTTATCATCCAACCGGTGACCACTGAGAACAATTGTGACAATATTGATGATATTCGAATAATAATATTAGTCATGTTGACCAATCCCGTTTTCATGAAGTCCATGGTTTCTCCTGAAAAAAAACACTGCTAAGCAAGAGACGTTCGCTAAAAATGTGAAGATCTCCAAATTGGCGTTCACAGGTGTCGCTTGTTATATGTTCAATTTATATTTATGGGTGTGGGTGTGTGATTTTATTTGAATGAAATGTTCACGAACATTTTGCATATTGGTGTATTTCACAATAATGTGAAACCAGTAGGCTGTTTGTTATTAGCAGTTTGGGAAAAGTACCGTCGCATTATCACAGGCCTTGAAGGTTTTGAAAACTACAACTATTTATGGCTGATTCCTCATCGGTTGTCTGTGCATGTGCATGTGAAATTCACGTTTTCTATATTATTTGTGTGATATGTCACAATCAAAGTGTATTTAGTGGCAAGTGCATGAAAGCTTGACAACGATTGGGTCAAGAATATTGACAAGATATAGATCGGCGTTCGTCTACACCCTGTTTGATCGTCTCATGACCTTGCCAATTCCTTTCTCATGTGCGTTCATGCTCCAGGTCATACACAAATCACGTCATATGTCTTGTGTTTTCAATGTCGTCTGTAAATATAAGAGACTCCGCAAAAGAAACCCCCACCTCTATAGCCGGACAAAAAATGGATTAGACAGCGAAACGCTGAAAATAAAGTTGAAAATACAAAACAGCTTGTTATCTACTGTATCCCTCAAGCATGAACATTTTTCATTGTTTTCAAGCATAACAATTTGAATATGTCTGAATTAACATAATATACACTAATATAGGAAGAAAACAGTAAAACTGAGCGAGCAAAGCATGAATAACAGCATTTGTGTTTACTAGCAAATTGACCCGTGCCTACGGCACGGTTAGCTGATAAATACAACTATTATTTT
>JASANC010001423.1:0-50469 GCA_030248135.1 Theristus sp. LFF4_11 | reverse complement strand
TCGTGACGATTTCGGGCGAATCGGCCGTGGAAGTTGGCGAAATTGGTCCAGGAACGAAAAACAAGAAAAGGGTGTTTTCCAGGGTAATTCAATCCGCTGATCACGAATTTTGAGTTAGTTTTCTTACGTGAGCAACTTTAGATACTGAATCGTGACGATTTCGGGCGAATCGGCCGTGGAAATTGGCGAAATCGGTCCAGAAATGAAAAACGAGAAAACGGTTTTTCCAGGGTAATTCAATGTGCTGATCACGGATTTTGGGTTAGTTTTCTTGTATGAGCAACTCTAGATACTGAATCGTGACGATTTCGGGCGAATCGGCCGTGGAAGTTGGCGAAATTGGTCCAGGAACGAAAAACAAGAAAAGGGTGTTTTCCAGGGTAATTCAATCCGCTGATCACGAATTTTGAGTTAGTTTTCTTACGTGAGCAACTTTAGATACTGAATCGTGACGATTTCGGGCGAATCGGCCGTGGAAATTGGCGAAATCGGTCCAGAAATGAAAAACGAGAAAACGGTTTTTCCAGGGTAATTCAATGTGCTGATCACGGATTTTGGGTTAGTTTTCTTGTATGAGCAACTCTAGATACTGAATCGTGACGATTTATGATGAATCGGCCGTGGAATTTAGCGAAACCGGTCCAGAAATGAAAAACAAGAAAACGGTGTTTTCCATGGTAATTCATTACGCCGATCACGGCTTTTGGGTCAGTTTTTCTTTTGTGAGCGATTCTAGGTACTGAATCGTGACGATTTTGGGGAATCGGCCGTAGAAATGGCATAGGAGAAATCGGCCTAAAAACGAAAAATGAAAAACCTGAGTTGTCCGGGGTTTAGAAGAATGTGTGACCAACGAATTGTGATTTTGGTCCGACCTTCGGGGCTTATGTAAAAGTCAGAATATTATCTAAAAATGCGTGAGACGCATATAAAAGGAGGAATATGGCCTTGTGTAAGCAGTGAAAGACTTGGCTCGACAACGCTTTTCAAGTCTCTGATGTGGTACACACGGATACAAGTACATAAGGGTCATATTTTTGCGCCGCGTTTGTTTGTTTTTTTGAAGCACGCCCCCCACCGATTCCGGAAACCCGAAGGTACCAAACTCCGGTGGTATTGGGGAATGGACGGCTCACCATCCCGTGGAACCAATACCCTCGGCATGTGAGGGGGGCAGCCTCTAAGCCCCGCTCTGTCCTGGGGGCACCAGTGATCTTAGCCCGATTTCGGTTTCGGTGGCCTGCGGTCGCTATATCCCCGGAGGGCAGCGAATCCGAAAGTTTTCGTTTTCGTTTTCGTTTTGCTGAAAAGCGTAAAACTTTGAAGTTATTTTTTAATTGTTCTCTTCGATTTAATCTAAAATCACGCCATGTGCGAAATTCTGTAAATTCTGTGCAAAAACAGAAAAATTAGAGATTGCAAAACATTGTTGCATGTAGCTTTTTCGTTGTTGTTAACGTACGCACCGCTGTGTACACACCAGCACCAGTGACAAAAAGGAGTTGTCTTCCGTTGATTTTCACCTTTTTTACCGGTGTCACCTTCAACTAGTGTGGCAGGATAAACCGTCTGTCCCGTGAGTCATTGCCTTTGCCACAGGAGACCTTGCGTTCCGCAATGCTTCTGCGATACAATTTGTCCTGAACAAACCAGTGTCAGCGAGCTAAAGTCTGATTGTTATTTTAGTAGTTTTAGTGGTCGCTAAATGCCCGAAATCCGCAAATGTGAAAGGTCATTTGTCTACAATACAAAGCACGAGGGTTGCCAAGTGCAACCGAAATCATAAATAAACGGCGCAAAAATATGACTCTTATGTACTTGTATCCGTGTGTACCACATCAGAGACTTGAAAAGCGTTGTCGAGCCAAGTCTTTCACTGCTTACACAAGGCCATATTCCTCCTTTTATATGCGTCTCACGCATTTTTAGATAATTATGAATTGGTCATGTTTCATTTCTGTTATTTTAGAGTCCGATTTCTAATTGCAAAAACAAATCGATTTCTTGCCTTTGCAGATTAAAAATACTGCCAGCCAGTTGACGGCAAGATAATTTTCTAGAAAACTAACGCTTTGCGATAAAAATCGTATCGAAGATCCGGAGACCACCACGGACATGGCAATACGAAGCTGCGTACTGATACTGGTGGCTATATTATTTCCGGTTAGACAATCCGATCCCTTTTTCTCGAGTGCACGGAGCTAGATATACCGTATTGCCTCCAATAAACCCCCATGGGGGATTAATACGTCAGCGACTTTTAGGGGTGGGGGGATTATTTGTGGGGGGGGGGGGGATTATTCGGAAACTTGTCGTGGGGGGGTTTATTGGTGGGGAATTAATGGTGGTGGTGGTGGGGGTTTAATGGGGGTAATACGGTATTTCAGTCCAGTGATATTCAGGGTGGCAACCAAATCACCCAAAACTTATAAACTCCGTTTCACATTTCCTTTCAAGTGATTTGGAATGGCTCAACCAATGGGGTCTACTGATTTTCAAAGAGGAATGTGTGTTTGATACACTGGAACAACGGGACCGCAAAAACGATATCACTGAAAAACGCGTTTATACTGTTTAACGCGTTGTTAGTAATTGTTAAATACGCGTTAAACAGAATAAACGCGGCGTTCTAGTATTCATTTCAGTAGCCCTTTCAGTAATTCTGTTTCACAGTTGCATGACGCACCCTTGGAAACTACAGATGACGAAGATCCATTCCGAGCTTTAAAAAAAACAAGTCATTGGAGCGGCAGTTCTTTTATCAGCATGAGCATCACTTTCAGCCATTGGCCGTGTGCCTCCACCTGGACGATTGCTGCAGCAAGCACGTGCTACTGAACGTGCTACTGTGTATTCTGTTGCCCTATTTCGGTGGCCTTCTACACGCGATCTACGTGATCTGCGCGATTGAGCAGAACTCTGCGGCAAATAATGAATGATAATGACTGTTTGGAAATTCTGAATAATTTTGATTTTCTGCCGATAATCAATATTCCGTGCGCTATATTTTTTTCATCTGCGATTTGCTATTTGCTTGTCTGCGCCACGAAAATGTTGGTAAGCTGCTTACAGGGGTTTTGTTTTTAATTTTTATGAGGTTTATCAGGTTATAACATCTTTAGCCGTCAGATATTGTTTGGCTTTCATGTCACTGTTGGTTCGGCTCCAATGTCCTGCCTGCTGTCAGTGACACCAGTAAGCTAGTAAGTTTGTTTCTTTTACATTGCTGAATAAGTCCCAAGTATATACCAAATTGGAAGTAAAAGTAAACACTGCAGTTTAGGAAGATAGAATATCAAATTTCATGTGTACAGCTACATATCAGCTACATTGTTCATGTGAGTTATATTTTTTGAAACACTAGATAACGCTATGAAACGCACGTTTATGATTGTGATTGGAGATATCGGTCTTCTCGGTTATCAGCAGAGCAGTTATTTTGGTGAAACACGCCACATTATCCTTCATCAAATTTGGAAAACGTTCACGTTTCAACAGCTGTGTATGTTTTGAGACGCGCCGTGCGCGTTTACAACGTTCATAACAATTTGGAATAACGCTGCATAACATTGCACAGAAGTGCATCATGTTGGCCATGACGTTTGGAACATCGACGCGCGTTTCTCAACATTTCTTTCTTTTTCTTTTTATGTGCGCCATGGCTGCGCTATGGCTTGTCAGTTTGTCAAAAAAAGTAACGGGTTATCTTCAACCGACTAATATCTTTTTTATTAAACGTGACCCAATATGCGTTTGCACGCACAGATAGAGAAAATGTTTCCTTGCTTCGCGGCAATTTGAAATCAGCGAAACTTACCGTGTTCTGACGGCAGATTTGTCCAAATTTAAAAAAAAAAACAAAAAAAAAATAAAATTTTTTTTTTCAAAGCCCCTAACCCTAGTTCTGACGGCAGATTTGTGCAAGAAATTGAGAAAAAAACAATTGGATTTTTTCTCACTAAATAAACTTATTTTATTTGATATTCGAATTACGTCCAGGCACGAAACATTTCTTTCAGCTGTGCGGCTTTTCCACACATCATTCAACATTACTCGGCCTCCTTCGTACGAACAGATAATACCAAAACGCAGATAATTTTATTCATTCGAGATATCGCCGCTTGGTAAATATTCAATCTGCAAAAAAACGTGAAAAGCTCTGTGTGTGCGTGTGTGTGTTTTCATCTGTTCATTTCCGGGCTCATGAATGCTCTAAACATGACACGGCATGAAAAAAAAGGTTTTATCATACATCGCATGTTTTATGAGCTGATCAACGTGCTCAATGTTGTGTCTTGCACAGCACCTTCGGTACTTTGGTCATTTTAGCAGGGATTTATAATAAAAAAGCAAAATTTTCTGCAGCAGCGCTTTGTCAGTGTGTCGACTTCTTCAACATGCACATAATGGCGGTCAATTTAGTTGCCAACAACGTGTCGCGTTGTCCAGTGTGCTCTCCGCCTGGGACCGCGCGGTGTCCGTGCCTCGGAAATGAAGAGGCGTCCAAAACGCCGAACACGATGTTGCTATTTGCGTGACACCCAGGCGCACAGGAGACCGGGGCGATGTTTTTTAGCCAGGGCTAACCCAGAAAAGCGTACAGAGAACGCCGTCGAGTTGGGCGACCATCAACATTTCACTGTCATTTAGTACCTATACACCCCTCGGCAGGGCTCGATCCCCCAAACGCACAGACAACAAAGAGTCTAACGGGCTACCACCAGGCCACAAGGGCGACAGATATGCGTGGAGGCCAGCAAGAACGTGCACAGGATAAAAGAAGACAAATTCTCCAGCAGTTTTTGGGTTTTGCCTATGTTTTTTACCCTTTTTTTGTTTTGCTTTCGTGTCCAACACAGAAAAAGCGATAGGTTTGTGCCCTGTGTTGTTTGTCTGGATGTTTAGTCGGGTAAAAAAGTGCTTCGGTTGTGCGGTGCTGGTATGCTGTGACCAGTGTTGTAAAAATGCAGCGTTTGTTATCTGTCCAAACATATTCATTCATTCCTTGCATTTATTAGCTTAGTTGGCTGATTCAGTATGCACACATAAATGGATCCTTTTCCAGAAACAGGTTTTTTCCTGCGTGAACGGTAAATTGTGTGTGTGTGTGTGTGCACTGTGGTACAACAAAGCGTTTACCAGTAATATTGTGCAGTATTTTGATCGAGAACATGGTTTCTGCATTCACTTTCGGTAGCACCGTGTTTTTCTAGTTATTTTTGCAGACGAAGCCAGCCGGTTGGTGTTGAATTCGATATCATTCTGTAAAATTTGTAAATTTGCCACACATATTCACAACTTCAGTCTCTCTGTTTTGAGGAAAACAGCGCAATGGTTTTATCTCTCCGTGTTTAGCCTGTCCAAAAAAAACGCTCAAGTAGTTTTTCGTTCTGTTATCGAGGATGACTAATTTAAAAAAAAGGAGTTTCAAAGGGCGTTTTTACGAAATAGTTTCGCAGTTTTTCACGATAAGATTTGATTCTGAGTCCATTGTATTTTTTGAACAGAAAACTCGTTGCAGCTTCATATTTTCATAACAGTTTTTTTAATCATGTCCATTTTTCAGATTCAACTTTTACGCCAGTCCAGACCGTCGAAACAGTCAGTGTGCACCAAAGTCCATTTTCGTTACGACTCATTTCTTTGCTTGAGCCGCTCTGATTTTTCTCCGTTTTTCCCGACGCAATCATGGCCGTTCGTGAGTGTCTGCTGTGTCTGTTGGCTGTTTTCATTCCGGTCAGTGCAAAACGGTTTTGTTTAAAGATTTTTCATTTTCTTATAAAAGTTTTTTCTGCGTGAATCGCAGCGTGAAACGTTACGTGAAACGTTGCGTGAAACGTCACGTGAACCATTGCGTGAAACGTTACGTGAAACGTTGCGTGAAACGTTACGTGAACCATTGCGTGAAACGTTACGTGAAACGTTGCGTGAAACGTTGCGTGAAACGTTGCGTGAATCGTTTGGCGAAACGTTATGTGAAACTCTGCGTGAAACGTTACATGAAACGTTGCGTGAAACGTTGCGTGAATCGTTAGGCGAAACGTTATGTGAAACTCTGCGTGAAACGTTACATGAAACGTTGCGTGAAACGTCACATGAAACGTTGCGTGAAACGTTACATGAGTAGTTGCGTGAAACGTTGCGTGAATCGCTGCGTGAAATGTGAAGTTGTCAGGTGTTGTACTCTGTACCACGTACAGTACCAAAAGAATACAGGTCAATTGTAACAACGTGTGATACTACCGTATGCCTACCGTATCCCACTAGCAAACTTACCGTAGGTCTTTTGTTGCAGCCGCTGGCCGTCTGCCTGCATTTGAACGACTGCTGCAACGTGCACGTTCTGCTGAACATTTTACTGACGATTTTCGTGCCGTTGATCGGCGGCATTCTGCACGCGTTCTACGTGATCTGCTGCATCAGTGAGCACACGCAGCCGGTGATCGTCATCAGACAGCAGGCGTAGTGGCACTACTGCGAAATCGCCACTGTGGAGATTTGTTTTTGCAATTTTTTGCAATTCAAACTAAAAAGTAATAATTTGATAAGAATTGTGAGTGCTGTTGAGTTGTTTCATTGGACGATACGTAAGGGTATATGATTATCGGTCTCAATTTCACCACATTTGCGATTCTACGTTTTGAAATTTCACGGTCGAAAACAGCAGACGCTTTCGAAATGAACCGGTTGATTGAGTGTTCGTGGTGAGCCCAGATCATATCAGTCGGCAAACCAATTCGAATGCGAATGTTTGTGTTGCATTTTATCGTTGTTTATATCGTTTTTTTGTGTCCATTGGGCCGCTTTCTGTTGAAACATTTTACAAAAATTACTGGAGGTTGTTACTTTCTTATTTCACACCGTCCAAGTTGGTGATGTGACGAATTTGCAACGTGACATCATGTTTTTTTGTGTAACGCAGGTTGGCGGATCTCACTTCAACTCTGCGCCTGTGGTGTTTAATAGCGCAAGGTTTTTAAAAACAAAAGTTCTACAATAATTTTCTGCTGCAAGTAATCCCGCATAACTCATGATCTTTTGGGAAAATTTCTCCAGCATAAATTCTCGTATATTTTTCCATATCTTTTTGTGCTACTTTTCCATATCTTTTTTCACTACACACTAAAACAATTACTGAATAAAAATTTTATTAATTTGTTGAGTAGCTATACTGATTTCACCGTTCAGTCAACAAGTCTTCAACTCACGACAATCGCGCTCTCTCCTGGGCACACTTTGAGTGGTTCAATAAAAGTTTATGAGTTGTTGTTGTTTTTTGTCGAGTGAACCTTTTCAGTTTATTCTGTTGTGCTATATGATTCTACAGGGTGTTTCAGAAGTAGTGGGTAGGTGTTTGACGCGTTATTCCTCGAGTTGTGTAGAACCATATTCAATGAAATTTCAGACAGTTGTTCAGGAAAGTTCAACTTAGATTTGTTCAAAATTTCAGAAAAATTCATACACCTGTACACAAATGACAGACCAAAACACACAAAAACATTGATTTCAGCACGCAACTGGGGTCTCTTGTTTGGCACCGGGTGAAACCGGGTGAAAAGCTATAGCTTGCATGCGGCTGAATCGTTGCATGCATGAATATAAAATGTTTTTGATCCCATTTGTTTGTTTTTGGTTTTTTTACATATTTAACGGCTTTTGGAACGTGTTAAACCAGCGTACATGCGCGAGAAGGCGGCTTTGGCCGTGACGGATAGGTGCAAGCGATGCATTGAGGCTCATGGTGGACACTTTGAAAAATTTGATTGAGTTGACTGTTGTCGTTGTTGTTGATGTTTGTTGTTATCGTCACACACATTTTGAAGTGTTCTGTTGAATGTCCGCTGGTATCGCATGATCTGGTATTTTCTGGACCATTTTTTATTTTTTTTTGTGTTTTGCTCTGTCATTTGTGCAGGTGAATGAATTTTTCTGAAATTTTGAACAAATCTAAGTTGAACTTTCCTGAATAACTGTCTAAAATTTCATTGAATATGGTTTTACACAACTCGAGAAATAACGCGTCAAACACCTACCCACTACTTCTGAAACACCCCGTAGTTTAGACATGATTCTTTTTCGAGTTTCTTTTTTGTTTTGTTTTTAGTGCTTTTCAATTTATGAGAATATAAAAATAATAAGAAAAGAAAAAGATTAAAGCACGCACGGATAGAGGCATTCGAATGACAATTTAAAAAAAATCGTTCAGGAGCAACAAGACAAGTGCAGTTGCAATAGTTGCAATAGTTCTACACCGATGCAGACTAAATTTCAACGCAAAATTCAGCGCAAACTCCATCGTTTCACGGGACTGGCATTTATAGCTAGAACACGGACAGCCAATCATCATACTGTACATCATCTATCAATCACAATATTCACCCATCAGCCGTGATTTCCTTGTCGACCACTACAAACGGCGGCAGTCGAATGTCGTGCTCTCCCAGTTTATTCGTGTACGTCCGCAAATATTTCGCCGTCTCTTCCAAGTCCAAATGAAAGTAGACGCCTTCGTGGAAGAACGAAAATCGGGTTTTCTTTGTCGGCGGCTTCTCCGGGTCCGCGAGCGCAATCAGACTCGCGTAGTCGTCGAGCGACAAACTGCGGTTCGTGTCCAGAATGCGTCCGTCGACGTGCCGTCGAATCTTCGACTCGTACACGCACTGGCCGACGGCGTTCGTGCGTACTCGCAATTGAGACTGCGAGTGAAGAGTGATACGTTGTAAGGCTCGTTTATGACGTCACGTCACGTCACGTCACGTCATGTCATGTCACGTCACGTCAATTTATGTCACGTCACGTCACGTCACACCATGTCACGTCACTTCATGTCACGTCACTTCATGTCACGTCACGTCACGTCAATTTATGTCACGTCACGTCACGTCACGTCACACCATGTCACGTCGCGTCACGTCACTTCATGTCACGTCACGTCACGTCAATTTATGTCACGTCACGTCACGTCACACCATGTCACGTCGCGTCACGTCACTTCATGTCACGTCACGTCACGTCAATTTATGTCACGTCACGTCACGTCAATTTATGTCACGTCACGTCACGTCACACCATGTCACGTCACGTCACGTCACGTCACTTCATGTCACGTCACGTCACGTCACTTCACTTCATGTCATGTCACGTCACGTCACTTCATGTCATGTCACGTCACGTCACGTCAAAGACAAATTTACCATTTTCATAATTTTTTTAGCATAATTGGTTCGTTTAAAAAAATTGAAAAACATACTTCGACATCAGGTGACAACTGAATCAGATGGTCATAGGCGAGATTCGTTTTCACATTCGGTTGTGGCAATTTTGCTAGATCGACTGACTTCAGTTTCCATTGCCGGAGCAGATAAAGCGGGGGCATTTTGCGCGACTCGTCTGGTCCGATTTTCAAGTGCATTCGATCGGCAACAATCTGAAACATTGAGAAACATGAAAATTGCTGCGATAAATCTTTACGAACGAACGAACGGTGAATTCTGGCGATGTTTTTTTTGCTAGAGCCAACCATGAAAAACGTACAGAACGTCTTCGAGTAGGCTGTCCATCGAGTTTTTCTGTCATTAAGTGCTTATACACCCCTCGGCGGGGCTCGATCCCCCGAACGCGCAGACAACGGTCTAACGCACTACCACCAGGCCACGAGAGTGACAAGGAAGAAGGAGGTGGCAGAAACACAACATTTCGATAAACATAAACAACCAAATGACACCAAATGCAATTACTTACTCGAAGCACTTTTGCCATTTTATCCTCGAAACAGCTCGTGTTTGAATTGTCGACAATGTCCAGACACGGGTGACCGATCCACGCCTAAAAGAAAAACACAAATATCGTCACATTCGTTTAAAATTCCAACCAATCAGTGAGTCCAATCAAATTCATCACAATATCAAGTTCTCATGCCCGTTCTTACTGACGCATGCGTATACGGCACGGCACGTCACGTCTCGTGTTTTAGCATGCCACTGTCCATGCGGCCTTCAACGCACGTCAACATATATGTCAACATACACGTCAACATTATGAACTACTGCCCCAAAAACGAACATTTCGTGTTTTCGTGTCCAACGCGATCGCTTGCGCGGCCGTTTCGGACCGGGCGACATTCGTGGTGAGCGTGTAGAACGCTCCGGCACCCTCGGCGGCTGTCGTCAAATGCAGCACTTGGTCGTAGCGACTGTCTCTGACCTCCATGTCGTTCAAATTGTAAGACTGCAAGACAAATGCAAGTTCGATTCATCAGAGAATGCGCTTTTATTGCATATCGTTTTGAATATCGTAGTTTACAGATCGTAGACTGTAGATCGTACCGTCGAACTTTAAATTATAGGCAATCAGCTGATTGGCTGGTGATGGTGATTACGTTATGTGTGGTCTCTCCACCGCCACAGTGTATCACGTGGTCTCCAACCAATCAGCCGATAGCCAATAATTTAGAGTTCGACTGTAGACCACAAAAGTTTTCCGGCGATACACATACAGTATGCGGTGCATTCGCATTCAAAACAGTGTGCGACATGTCAACGTGCCTAGCGGCAATTTCCAACCTTCAATATGCGCTGCCAGCTGACGTCATCAATATAGGCCTTGATGTCGTTGGTGCCGCGATCGCAGATGACCACGCTGTTGCGTTCGGTCATCGCTTCCGCCAGTCGAACGAACACTGCCTCCGTGTTGATCTATAAGGCGGCAGTTTGAAAAACAAGAACGAAGACGAGCCAGGTTGGACAGCAGTGGAATTGTGAACTTCAGTCTCGTACCGGAAATCAGAAACCGGTTAAGCAGAAAAGTTCAACAAATACATGTATTGCCAACCCTTTGAAAAAGTTGTTGCCAGTTGTTACGTTTCTTCCTCAGCGAAGATAAACACAAAACATGTATGATGTAGGTCCAGTTGTGCATCTGACCGTGTTGCAGCGGTTGATTTGCTTCCGGCGTTGACTGCGTTGCAAACCGATTCGACCAACCAATCAGCGCGCTGCACTTGCAACACCACCCTCACCTGTGCTCGTAATAAGCTCCGTTGGAACACGAAATTCTGCTCCGGTGTCAGCTCGGCGAATCGGACGCCGCCGTTGATGAAGATAGTCGGTGTCTCAGGCACCACAAAAACCTGTGCGTAAAATGGAAATAAAAAAGTATAAGCATTGAAGTGGAACTGTAATTCAGCAAGCTGAGCATGAAACCAACATCTCGTGCGCATCAAACAATTTAGAAAACCGGTGTCTCGCTCGTGGCCTGTAGTAGTGCGTTAGACTTGTCTGCGCGTTCGAGGGATCGAGCCCCGCCGAGGGGTGTATAGGCATTTAATGACAGGGAAATGTTGATGGGCACCCTACTTGACGGCGTTCTGTATGCTTTTCTGGATTAGCCGTGGCTAAAACACATCCCTTTAATCCCTAACATCAACAACAATATTTGTTTAAAAACCTCATGCGGTACGTGAAACGTTTTTTGACCCGCTTCGAGATTATTAGTAAGACAAAACTCGATGGTAACATCAAAACGCAAAACAAAAGCGAAACGCTTGGCGCGCTGATTGACTACGTACGCTTCACAATTTCAAAAATTTCGTTGTGCGATCTTCCATCCGTCCATCCATCCAAAATACCTTCCACCCGAGATCCGTGAAAAACTGGTGCAACAGGTTCTGCGCGGTCGTTTTACCGCCGCACGGCCCGCCGGTGAGCACCAGACGGTAGACGCGGTTCGGCCCAACAGGCAGCACACTTTCCTTCCGATTGTCCGTTCTTCGACCGGCTTGCGGCTGCGATGCGTATTCGCTGAAAAGGATCTTATCGATTTGTTTTCGTTCTTTTATTGGCTTGTTGTGTTGTTTTGACGCGCCAAAATTTATTGAAAACTTCCCGTGATTTTGAGTCACGTGATTCGCTTTGCTTCTCAAGAAAACTTTGAACGTTTCACGCTAATAAAACGTCTTTCGAGTTCAAAAATTCTCATTCGACTATGCGATAACTCAAGACCAAACTTTTTCCAAACCCACGTTACACCGAATCACTGCTGATTCCACACATTGAGTTATACAGTTAGAAAGTACCAAGAAGCTCACCAAAATGGTACTACGCAGCAAACCTTCTTGGTGAGCTTCTTGGGATAACGTTTTTCCCATGACTGTCGGAATCGCTAACATTTGAAACCAAAACTGCTTACTCATTTTGACCGGTCACCGCAGGGTCAGGTAGATTGACGTTGGACATTTCGTGCGATTGTGGCCAGAATAGTTTTGGTCAAAAATGTTGTTGTTACAAGTGTCCCTGCCGCTGTCACGAAGCGAATTTTTAAGCGCGTTTTGGTCAATTTTAAAAGCGTTACTGATTGAATTGTCGCACACAAGTATAGCGATGAAAGGAAACAAAGGGCAGGCGAAAAACTGAAAAATCGGCTGAAACTGATCATGCACATCTTTCGCATCTCCGTGTTATATCTCTCCAATCTGCCAATACAAAATACCAAAGCAAAAAAGATACAAAAAACCGTTTTCACGTGCAACTGAAGAAGGCAAAACAGAGAAAAAAAGGAAAAAATAATCGGACAAGTTAGAAAGACGCGCCGCACCGGCTTTTCTTGAAAAGTTGAGTGAAGAAAATAATGTTCGACCACACAAAAGCCCAGCGTGCCGTGCCACCTTTGCAAACGTCGAAAACTAAACCTGAACGTTTTATGCATATCGAATGCGGCGTGAGACGCCACAAACAACACAACATCAACATGTTTGTATGCACTTTGTGATTCTGCCGAGTAGTAGGTATATTGCAACAGCAACTTCTCTGTCATTTTTTCAGAAGTTTTTCCAAACCGGATTTTTTTCTTGACAGACTGAAGATTTCTGCCGACACTTTTAGGTTGAATTAAACGTGCAAAAATTAGCTGATTGCATTTCGCCTCGTTGATTGGCTGCGTCATGACAGGAAATTATCCATCCGACCAATCAGCAATGCGCTGTCGTTTGGTTGTTATGAGCGCAATCTCATTTCAAAGTGAAACAACAACCAAAAACATTTCGTTGAGTTTGAAATAATTTCACACGTCCATCAAATATCTTTCACAAACGCTGTCATCCCATTTCAACTGCTTAAGGCTGAAAACTTCTACAAAACGAAACTGAAGAAAGTTTGAGGGGACACGTGACTTTGCAAGTGGAATTCTTTTCAAAAAAAAAACGTCCAGCTTTGGCGCAAAGATAAAACTTTTCTTCATTCTGAGCATTTGGAATCGACGAAAAGTATTTTACGAATAATAAATAAATGTTCTCAAAAACCAAATACGATGAAAATTTCTCGTCAGCAAAAAACCTGGTTTTGAGCATGTTCTTTAAGAAATGTAAGCCCCAAATTGAAGCTGATCACCACAACATTGTATCGCTGGTCACACTACCTTGAAAGTCTATCTATCCAACACTGCAAGTCACTGAAAAGCTAAAACCAAACCTACAAAAATGCAGTCGAAACTCATAAAAAACGTTAATTCTACGAATTAAGAATGTTCAACCTTACAATGTATCTACTGATGATGCAACACAAATTCTCAAGTATCTAATCTAGCGGTTGCCGTGTGCTGAATTTGCACGCCAGCTGCGTGTTCCGTGACCGTGAGTGGGAAAAAATGAAAATAATTCAATATGAAACTATTTTTTCACAAAGCATCGTCATTAAAAAAACAGAATTATCAACAGAGGTAATAACGTTACATTACTTGCGAGTTTATTTTTATTGTTTTTTCTACCACAATGGGAACGTCTTTCGGTTTTCGGCGTACTTTTTGATGTTCGGAAGCTGAAATAGACATTTTTTGCCGATTTTTTCAAAATCAGAAACTACGACCAGTGAAATCCGTTTCCAAACTTTTTTCATACATACCATCCGTACCTTGGAAACTCTAAAAAACTAATCAACTGTGCAATTATCTAAAAATGCGGGAGACGCATAAAAAAGGTGGAATTACGCTTGCTCGCGAATGGGCAATGGGCATGATTGCATATCTGAGTTAAGCCTGTCACTTTTTTTGTGGAATACAGCGAATGCGAAGCGTTGAATGAGTGAGTGAAAAGAACGAATGTAACCGTAGCCGATTTCGGGTTGAAATCAATCGCTACATTTGTTGCTAAATATGTTTTCTTGCCACTCCGATAGGCTCGTTCTTTCGAGCTATCAACTGTATTCCTTCGAAAAAACGCGACAGGCTCAAACAGACACCCTGTATGCACAGACCGCATGGACTCGCGCGCAGTGCTCCTTCAACAGGGGGTACGCATCCAATGCGTGCTCGTTCAAGCCCTTCAAAACGCGATCCAACAGCTCGGCGCAGAACAGATCCGCCCACGACACCCGCTCGCCAACCAGCCATTTTCCGCCATTCTCTTGTAGAAACTTTGAGTAGCGCTCGCAAAACGCGTTGAACGCCTGCTCGCAGTCAGCTTTGAAGATTTGCTTCTGCAAAACGACACCGTTGTTTTGTCATCGATTGATTGGTCCGTGCGTTGACTGAATAAGTGACTAATTTGTTTCATCGATCCTACCGCCTTGTCGAAGTCCTGCTTGCCGAAAAACGGCACCAAGTATTGATTGACTTGTTTGCTGATCATGGCCTGGAAAAAACATGTCATTAGTCAGATTGATTAAGATTAAACAGATGCCAACATCCATTCCAAAATTCATTCCATGCCAAAATTTCATACCATACCAAAAGTTCGGAAGCACGAATTTTGGCATGGGATGAATTTCAGAAATGGATTTTTGCATGGAATGATTTTTCACATTTTTCAGAGTGTGTGGAAAATAAAAATGTGTGTTTGAGGCGGATTCCGATATAAAGGCTTTCGTTTTCAAATAATTGTTATTTGTTGCTGCAGTTGAGCCCTCTCAGGAAGCAATCAGACCTCATGCAAATCGGACACACCGTGCGCCAGCATGAAGACACGTGCCGCCTCCAAGTGGTCGCGTCCGGCCATGCCTGAGAGTTTTTTGTCAAAATAATTTTTGGAATTTCATTGACGTAGGTGTGAATGAAAAGTGGTCAGATATGACATTGAAGTTGGCCAAAAAAGTGAGCATTAGAAGTTGCTCTCTCGTTCTTTGTTCTAATTCAATTCATTTCTTCACGTCTTTCTTGCTATGTACAGGGTGGGCCAAAAAAGGTTCCAATTCTAAAATGCTCTCACTGGCGTGTGCTACGGCGTTTAGAGCTGAAAATTGGAACACTATTAGAAAACATTTGGAGGTTTTTCTGACCAAATTTTTGTTACTGTATGTTGCCCCTATCACTCGCTACAGCAGAATATCTGAAAAACAAGAAAAAGCGACAAATGTGGTGAAATACAGAGGGTTGATTTAGCTGTAGCAAGAACCTCATGGCTTAAAATTTGGAACACTGTTAGAACACTTTGAGAGCTTTTTTTGTGATTAAAAAATTTTTTGGTTTACACGTTCAGTTCATTTTTACAGTGTTATTTTCAAAAATAGCGATTTTTGACGAAAAAACAACGGTCACCCATAATCTCACTGTTTATCATTGCTCATACCGACTTGTGAACTGTTTTATCGCCACGCGGTGTAAAATAGAATTTTGTACAAAATTGCCGAACCACTGTAGATAACTTATTCGCATGTTCCCGCCAATTGGCAGACCAGACTCGCTTTTCTGCCGTCCACTTAACCATAATGGCAGCAACAACCAAAGACTGAAAATGGAATTGCATCTTTCACTGAAGAAAACAACCAGTCTGCTGTGGTGAAAAATATCAGAGTGACAAAATGTGTGAATTAAAAAAAGAAAAAAACAGTTTGCATCTGGAAAGATAAATTCGCATCTGTTCTGGGCAGAACCGCTCACGCACGCTCAGACTCAAAGTGAAACATCAGGTTGATCAAAGACTGTTCAAATGCAATTCAGCATTCGGTATTTCCAAGCCACTGTATGTGCGTATTGTTTTTTCATCTTTTTGTGTTGTGAACACTGGGTTGTCACCAACGTTCATCATTTGGTCTTTGTTACAGCTAAATTAACCCTCTGCATTTCACCACATTTGTCGATTTTTCATGTTTTTCAGATATTCTGCTGCAGTGAGTGATAGGGGCAACATACCGTGAAAAAAAATTTAGTCAAAACCTCCAAATTTTTTCTAACGGTGTTTCAATTTTCAGCTCTAAACACCTTAGCACACGCCAGTGAGAGCATTTTAGAATTGGAACCTTTTTTTGGCCCACCCTGTATATTGTTCATAAAAAACATCAACGTTTCACAGTTCCCGTTTTTGATCAAAAGTTGTGGTATTATCTTTTATTTTGGTTCCGAAGATTCTATGCGCGCATATGTAGGTATTGTGGATTTATTCAAACGTGTCCGGACTAAAATGACGTCATTTGCTTTAAAAACGCCCGTTTGTCAAAGTACAGGCGCTAAAATTTCAGTTTGGTGTGACTGATTCAACATTCACCATTTGTTTACGGGAAGAAATCGGCTGACTGGAAAGTCTGGTTTGCTGTGAACGACAAGGGCATATTTTGCGGCACATGACGTCATTTCAGTGGGACACGTTTGAAAAAATATGTCATAAACAGTTTCATGCGTGACGCTGGAATTCAAACTTGGTAAAGTGATCCGAGTTTCCAGTCGGGCCGGGTTGCTTAGCCATTTTGAATTGCCATAAAGATTGAAAATAGTGGTCTTCCTGCGTCTGCAGACGCATTGTGTCGCAGAACCCAATGATTTGACAATATCTGATACTAGTGAATAGCAAACAAGTGGAAAGTACCAGATTCAGCAAAATGTGTTGTAGTTTTTCGGCCGCAATGTACTCAAGGTGCCGTACAGATAAACTGAACAAAAACTAAAACTTGAAAAGGCAAACTCAAAACTTGAAAACAATTAGTACCGTGTTCAGCTGCAAGGAACTGCCCAATGACCATACTTTGCGACAATTTCACCTTTCCATCAACCTCCAGCATCGGCAGTCCACCGAACGGTGTGGCTGAATAGGCGGAGTTGAAATAGTAAAAAAACCAAAAAATACAAGTTGTAAAAAAAACCATTGTTTTTAGTGATTGATTGAAACCATTTTTGAATTTTGTGATGTTCTTTAAATTTCAGAAAGTGGTGTTGAGTAAAAAGCGCAATCGTGATGAAAAAAATTGCTTTTTTCAACCGGGTTTCAGCTGCGGCCAGGTGTCTGGTGGCTGAATAACGTCCTCATATTGAACGCCTGAAAAGGTTGCACATGGAAAACGTTGCATTTTACGATAGCTTTTACAGAACGCGATGTTTCGCAAGCTTTTCTTTCTCAAAATCCCACGAGTCCAGGAGTTTCATTCAAGTGTGCTGTTGAAAAAAAACAAAAGCTATTGCATATCCACTGTTAGAACACATTTGTAAAAGGAGGCCAAATGAATCAGAATTTTTGTCTTCTTTTAAAAATAAAACACACACAGAGAAAAATTAAAACTGAAATTTTTGAAAAATGAGCTGTCAAAAACAAGTTTTTTTACCGGATTGAGCCAATAAATAGCGAAGGTGTTCACCGCGGGCGCGCACGGGAAAATACCAGAATTTGTAGCTGTGGCGTTGTGCCATGATTGCTGGATGATGCGTCGGTGGATAAGTTGAACACCACTGAATGCTTGCACTGCAGAACAAAACTTATAATTTCTATGGTTGAAGAAGCTGTCGTGTTTCTGCCAACTCAGATCTCCTGGAATCAGATCAAGCACACAGTGAAAATGACAAATAAATTACTGGTAAAAATTCGCTACTTTTCGAAAGTTTCACAATAAAACAGCAATCGCTTGATAAGAACGGTGCATGTTGGCAATGTGTGCCTGCTATAAAGGTTTGTTTGTAGACGACTACAATGATGAGCAGAATGAACTGATATCATCATAACAGCAAAGCTTGTACGACAAAAATATTGAAACGATAAAACGTAAAAATTTGCTGCATCCATTTTGCTGTTGGGTGGTTAGACACACTGAAATTGAAAATTGAAATATTCGT
The DNA here is from genome assembly GCA_030248135.1 of Theristus sp. LFF4_11. Lineage (NCBI taxonomy): Eukaryota > Metazoa > Nematoda > Chromadorea > Monhysterida > Xyalidae > Theristus > Theristus sp. LFF4_11. The sequence continues at coordinate 32,448 of JASANC010001423.1, read as the reverse complement.
TTGGGTAGCATGGAAGCAAAAGACAAACACGTATCATTGTGTAACATTAGCTTTTTTTAAATGTAAGAAGTGGAACTGGAAAATTTTATCCTGATATAAAAACAAAATGTGCTGACGTAACATTGATGATTCAACAGAAGCAAGTTCAAGTTACAATGTATCTATGACCTATTTTTTTAAACGTGTCCCACTGAAATGACGTCATGTGCTGCAAAACATGCGCTTGTCGTTCACAGCAAACCAGACTTTCCGTTTAACCGATTTCTTCCTATAAACAAATGGTTAATGTCGAATCAGTCACACCAAACTGACATTTTAATGCCTGTACTTTGACAAACGGGCGTTTTTAAACCAAATGACGTCATTTTAGTCTGGACACGTTTGAATAAATCCACAATAGATAAATGTAAAGAATTTCAAGTGCCTTACGTCCTAATTTGCATTTCATATACTTCACTATAACTTCACTGCAGATGCACTGTTTTTTGTCGTTAAAGGAGCAGGTTTTTGTTGAAAAATAAGAAAACAAAAAAAGTAAAGAGAACGTTTCAGGGTCAACCTGACGATCAGAAAAATCGTGTCAAGACCAATATACATAACGGTGACACCTTAGTTGGCATTTCTTTTAACCCCGTGCATATTCAGGCCATCGTATTTCTATCAATTTTTTAATGTCCTGAACGCACTATAAAACTTTAAGAAACAACCTTTAAAAAACTTTGAAAAATGTATGCTTTGCAGCTCGCCTCAGAAAAACATTCGCCTCCCCACAGGAGGACACACCTTCGCTTTTCAAAAACGTGTTTTCATCGTATTTCATTGTGCGCGCACAGTGTCGCAATTCTTTGTTTGCATTTTGTTAAAAAAACAGAATTCGTTACCGCAAATCAAATGGTTGCTCGACACGGTATACGGCAGGCTTTGCATTTCTAATACACTAATGCATTTTTTTCAGCGACACCGGTGTCTGTCACTAACTAACTTCAACATTGCTGCAAGCAATGTCGGTAAGTGATTGGCTGCATTTAAATCGTGAAAATTTGACTACAATATTATCCAAATGTGTTGTGTGTCCAATTATTAGTTGCTGTTTTTCTTTGTTTGTAGTAGTCGTGCAAAGAAGCCAATGTCCACTTTCAGTCATTTTTGGTCACTTTACTTTTTTGAACAGCATCTATTTGCAAATATACCCTGCGCACACTTGCACACGCACACGCACACGCACACGCACACGCACACGCACGCACATGCACACGCGCATGCACACGCGCATGCACACGCGCATGCACACGCGCATGCACACGCGCATGCACACGCGCATGCACACGCGCATGCACACGCGCATGCACACGCGCATGCACACGCGCATGCACACGCGCATGCACACGCGCATGCACACGCGCATGCACACGCGCATGCACACGCGCACGCACATGCACACGCGCACGCACATGCACACGCGCACGCACATGCACACGCGCACGCACATGCACATGCACACGCGCACGCACATGCACACGCGCACGCACATGCACACGCACACGCACACGCACACGCACGCACATGCACAAGCACACGTACGCGCACATGCACACGCACACGCGCGTGCACATGCACACGCACACGCACGCGCACCAGCATACGCACACTCGGACGCACGCACGTGCAGATGAGCCGCGCAGACTTGTGAAACGTGTTAAACGGTAAAATGGTTGTGACATGGTTGAAAACGTGTTTGAAAACGTATATGGAAACATCAAAAATCTTCAACCATTTCACCTGTCGAACACGGAGTGGATTCATCAAATACCAAAGACGAATACATCAAAACGCTACATTAAAAGGAAAATTAAGATATATATAATATCTAAATGTCACCTGATCTTTTATAGATAGTTTGTGTAATTGATTGTTTGATATTTGATAAACAAATAAGATTGCTATCATCAGAAAAAAAAATGTTAAAAATCCAATTTCTTGTGACGATTGCCAATGATAACATTTATAATTATAATCTGGATGAGCCAGCATAGCTGTCTGGAATTGTCAAGTCAACCATGCTCAAGTAGTGTGTCGATGAAAGAATAGAGAAAGCCTGCTCCAGGCAACAGAAAATTTGGTTGTTTTATTACTGCTGTTACTGCATCTGCACTAGAGCAAGTTCAAACTAAAAACAAGAACTTTTTTTTTCAACTAGTACTCCACTAATCCACTGATCTGAAATTCATCATGGCACTGAGAGCTGCGTTGCTTATGGTTTTGTTTGTGCTCGCTTCAGGCGGGTCAGCTGTGCCCATTGTATCGGCGTTGTCCAACATTCAACGCGAGGTATTTTAGAGTGCATTTCTTTAAACCTGTCACTTGCACTTTTTTTGCAGACTGCAAACCCTCGAAACTTTAATTTAACAAAGAATGAACCGGAAAAGAGGGTTTGCTCGGCCACCCAAAAATTTTGTTTGTTGTCGATTATCTAACCCGATACTGTTCTGTCTTCTTTCGCAGTCTATGCATTTTTTGACAAATGTCCATTGTCTGGAACACCGCATCGCGTACTGTCTTTCTTGCGCACGTTGTTTTCAGCGCACAAACAAACACACTAGCACACACAACACACATACACACACACAGTACACACACACAGAGACACACACATAGCGGTTGCTGGTTGGGTTCGGTTTATGACTGGAAGCAATATTTCACAACTGTCGCGTCTGTAGCGCAAATGTAGGGCTTTCGCCTACCGTTCTGTAGGTGGAAAGTTCGATCCCCGCTGCGGACAAGACACTCAATGGAGAAACTAAAGTGACCAACAACATCTAATGGTCTACTCCCTCCATAGCCGAGGGTAAATTGGCAGGTGTTTCGAGTTGAAAATTGCAACACTATTAGAAAACATTTGAAGGTTTTTCTGACCAAATTTTTACGGTATGTTGCCCCTATCACTAACTACAGCAGAATATCTGTAAAACATGAAAAATCGACAAATGTGGTGAAATGCAGAGGGTTAATTTAGCTGTAACGAAGACCAAATGATGAACGTTGGTGACAACCCGAGTGTCCACAACACAAAAAAGATGAAAAACAGAACACGCACATACAGTAGCTTGGAAATACCGAATGCTGGAAATACTTCGAAGATTCGAAGTGAAACATCAGGTTAATCAAAGACTGTTCAAATGGAATTCAGCATTCGGTCAGAATTTGGGCAGAAAAACCTCCAAATGTTTTCTAATACTGTTACAATTTTCAGCTCTAAACACCTCAGCACACGCCAGTGAGAGCATTTTAGAATTGGAACCTTTTTTGGCCCACCCTGTATACTTTCAAGTTATACTCGAAATATTGCGGCTGTTTTTTTCAGTTTGCGCCTGACAGACAATTGACAGTTGTCGTCAAGCCGTGCACTAGTACCATCATGCGAAATAGCGTCAGCTGGCGTAAAGTGGCAACTGAAAATGGAAACCGAAAGGTTGCCGAAAAAGGACGCAAGTTGGAACCAATGGAGCCGGAATTGATGGAAGCACTGTTGGCAGGGCGTTATCGATTACCACATGGAAAATGAGAGCGCTGATTGCTTTGTTCACATCATTTACGTTTACGATCACTATTACTTTGGAGTCAGTCGACTACGTTTACGAATCAAAGAAATCAAAAAAATCAAATTTGACTTTTTTAATCTCACACATCAATTTTGAATGTATTTTGTACGGCGGTTTCTGATGAACATTTCGTTGATTCATCTAAATTTTTACGGATTCCACGCAAGAGAATGTGGAGGAGGAGAGGTTTTTTGAAAAAGTACAATTTTGCGTTGACGGCAATATGTTCATGATATATGTATGTACATTTTGATACATTCTTGTTGTTTTGAAATTGTCGGGTGCAATGCGGTCTGCGACGTCTTTTTACACGAACGGCTGCAAAAAAGAGTAAAATTTGTGCATATCTGTTGATGAAGCAACATAGGCTGTTGGTTTTAAAATTACAGTATTTTCATGTTAAAAGCCACAAGCTGCATACAGTTCAACAGTAAACATTTTCTCAGCTAATAATCATTTTTACGAGAGGCACACGTGCGTTGCGCGAACTCGTAAAGCGCTGGACACAACACGGCACGAAATGAAGCAGAAATATAACAGTCAACAGTAACACAACCAAACAAATAAACAAACAAACAAACAACAACAACAACATAAAATACAAAACGTGAATTACAAAATGCAAAATCATGTCATTGTGCCGCGGTTTTTCTGAACACGCATGTCAGAATATATTCTTGACATACTCCTTCCGTAAACGCCACAAAGAATCGTTTGCTGACGCTAGAGTAATCCACTGCGCGCAACACACCACCAATGCCACCAGCGAACCAACATGGCCCATCTCATCGTGTGCACCGTTCTGCTGCTGTTCATCGTCAAGCGCGCCGCGTGCCGACTGGCGCCGCACAGCGAGCTGATGAGTGTGCTGGTGGTCAAGATGGACGAGTTCTGTCCGAAGCACTCGGTTCGCTTCACGGACACCGAGCACGTGCTGGCCATCGCTGAGCATGACTTCGGCGAGGTCAAGGCGGACACCTTCGACGGGCTGCAGGCGGCGCTGCCGCGCATGGACACGCTGATCCTGAGGGAGACAAAGATTACGGTGGGGCGGGCGGGGGGATACGGTTTTTGATTTGACCAATGATTTTGTTATAAACTGTCAAGTTTTGCGGGGGAAATTTTTTTTGAATTGCACCGACTGAATCGATTTCCAAAAATGTTATAAAAAATGAACATGTAACAAAAGGCGGTGTACAGTGCAAAATCAGTCTTTTGCGTTCTTGTCATGCGAGTTTTGCGCGACCGAACAAACGAACGATGACGTTGGCAATGTTTTTAGCCAGGGCTAGCCAACAAAAGCGTACAGAACGCCGTCAAGGGCGCCCATCGAGTTTTCTCTGTCATAAGTGCCTATACATACACCGCTCGTCAGAGCTGGATCACTGAACGCACAGACAACAGTCTAGCGCGCTACCACCATGGTCACTTATGACTAGTGTGTTTTGTGCACAAGTTATTTTCAGTAGGCTTATGACGCTTTATGACGCTTTACAGTAGGCTCAGATTAGCCCATTATTTGCAGACAATCGCTGGCGACACGTTCGCGAACTTGCACTCGATCGAATGCCTCGATCTGAGCAACAATCAGCTCGTCTCGATTGGCAGCAGCGAGTTCCACGGGCTCAAGGCGTTGCGCCTTCTGCTGCTTGGTGGTTCGCGGTGGAGTTTGGCGTTTTAGTTTTGGCGTACTGTTTTTTACATTCCACACAAAAAAGTTGTGTTTAGTGTTAGGTGTCCGGTGTTTTGTCCGCCTGCGTGTCGCCCGTGTGTTCTCTTTCGTAAAGGTGCTACACTTGCATTTCCGGACGACCACGCGAGACACCCAGGCGGGCACAGAACGCCGCACATCTGTTCGGTCGGACACTTTTTTTTCGCATGGTCCAGAACAGATATGTCGTTTCGTCGTGTTGCAATACCATACTGTAGTATCGTGACTGTGGAGACCAGAAATGCAGTCTGTCACAGTGCTGCTTGGGTAGGCTTGTGGTGTCCGTCCGCAGTCCACAAGGCAAAAACGGTCGTTGAAAATGCGCGGCTGTCGCAAAATGTGTACATTTCGAAAGCGTTCAATGCAAACTCCCGTGGTTATTCTCCGTCCGCAGGCAACTCAATACGAGCGTTAGGCCCCCGCCTGTTCGCGCAGAGTCACGGGCTCACCCGGTTGGATGTGTCGCGCAACGCGCTGCTGGACGTGCACGACGACGCACTGGCTGGTCTGGAGCGACTGACGCACTTGAACGTGTCGCACAACAAACTCGTCCGTCTGAATCATCGTCTGTTCGATCATGTGCCTTTGTTACAGGTTGATTAGTTGATTAGTTGATTGGTTGATTAATTAATTAAATTGATTGATTGATTGATTGATTGATTGATTGATTGATTGATTGATTGATTGATTGATTTTATTCGACACAGCGTCAGGGTGAGGCATATTATGCACACAAACGAAACCAGTTTCCAAACCAGCAAAGCTGGACACACAGCCAATGAAGGTACACAGCTTTCAGTGAGACTGAGGGACGCGCATCAATGATGTAATGGTAGGGTACGTTGGATGGTGATACCACGCGAATTAAAAATGTTCGAATTGGTGTCCGGCGTCTGTGTCCGTGTCTGCTGCGGTGTCCTGTCCGGGAAATAAAATCAGCTAACAGAGCCGATAGTTGTTTCTCCACCCCACGCTGATTGTCCTGGCAACATTTTCAGATCGATTCCACAATATCGCAAGCGTTCTGCAGTCCCTCTGGTCGGCCATTTCGTTTTGTGGATAGACACACGACCAGGACGCCGCGGCAAACACCCGTATAGGACGCCCCTGCGGACATTTTTATTTCGCGTATGAAAGATCGGCGTTTGATTCCACGCACGCAATTGTTGGAAAGAAACATTTTGCGCGAAAAAACGCTGACATCTTGCACCACCAGACTCTTTCAAACCTTTCAAACCAAGCCTTTCAATGCAAACTACATCAGCAATGCAGTAACTCCGTGAATTTCAGGTGCTCGACGTCTCCGGCAACCCGTTGATCTTCATCGGTGTCGCCAATCTGCCACTTTTAGTGGCCGTACTAGCGCACTCGTGTCTGCTGTCTTCATTGCCGATTCTGCCAACCTCCACCAAAGTGCTAGATGTCCGTCGTAACCTAATGACGCAGGTGTGCGGTAAAAGTGGGTGCCGGGTGAAATTTGAGTTCTTATAGAACTTAAGTAACTGGATCTGAACACTAAGTTGTTGAACAATTGAATATCGAATTGCCTGGGTGCGCCTTTGACTGACGATCACTTCTCCGGTTTTCGGTCACCGGCTCCACTGCCGAAAATTTAAGTTAGCTGGCCTTTTGATTTTGAGATGCTCTTCACGGTTTTGCGCTGCGGTTCCAAGACATCTGAGTCGTCATGGGGTGTGGCACTTGCCGTGGGTGGCTGTGAAGGGTTAGTGTACGCAAATCAAACGCACCCGAAACACGTGTAGTTCAGTATGCCTAAGCTAAGTTTAGGTGGGGTGGGTGAGGTCCAGCTCTAGATTTTTTTCTTGACAGACTGTGTAATCTTTTTTCACTAAGGTGAGACGTGAGCGAGCCAGCGATCTCTGGCGTTTCAGCAATGTCAGCCTGGCTGAGAATCCGTGGGAGTGCACCTGTGAGCACTACTGGTTTGTCGACTGGATGAACTACAGGTTTGGCTTCCACGAAAAACTCAAAGGCATTTTTTAAACTTTGTTTTTCTTACAAATGAGGGAAGAGTCCTGGAGAACAGGTGACGAGCAGGCCGCAGTTTAAAATCCTAAAACCGTTCTTCTGTTGAAGAAAATGTCCACGTGTATTTATTTATTGCTCAAAGTGTTCACTACTGATTTTGCTAACCATAATATCATGGTTCCATTCATTCATCCATAGATTTTACATGACGACAAGCAGCAACGGCAAATAAAACTGTATGAACAGCACGTCATACTGTCAAATATCAATCTCGATTATCATCAAATCATTTTTACCATTATCAATCTTCATTATTAAACGATCGCAAAAAACGTTTTTCAGTTCGGTCGTCACCGACGCAGACGATCTGAAATGCTCGACCCCGGAGTTTCTGTTCGGCATTCGCGTGCGTGACGCATTCAATCGACTGAACTGCCCGAATCACCTGAAGAACTCCACGGTGGCCATTTCAACGATCATTAAACGCTTGGGTCTGATGCGCTCCGTCGAACGGCAACAGCTGGCGGACGGTTCGGTACCGGCCGACTCGGTCGCGACCAACTCGGCACCGGTCAACTCGGGCGGTGTTGCACTCACGGATTCACCATCAGCTCCATCTACCACCACATCGTCATCATCAACATTTCGCACATCTGTCCCACATCTACCTGATGATCGCATCTCGATACTGATCGAACCGACATCAATGGAAGCGTCAAAAGAATCGAATAATGGTGACGGGCCGTTTTCGCTTCGCGCAATTTCGCCGGACGATTTTCGCGATGTAAACGAAAAAATGAAAAATGGTAAAACAAACATGGAAATGGATAATAGAAAATCAGTCCCGATAGATAGCGGGCCAAAACTGGTAAAACTAACAAAAGAGTTAATTAACCGTCAACCTACGATTACTGCCGAATTGGCCAATGACTTCCGAACAACTGCAAGCGGTTTTTCGGACTTTCCTCGTCCGTTCACTTTGTTGTCTTCCTTGACCACTTTTGATGTGGAACAAAGCATTTCATATCAGCAACCGACTCCCACCTCACTTTCTCAACCAATCCTTAGTTCAACTGTCTCCACAACTACAACCACTACTACTACCACAACCGCATCGACTACTACAACAACGACTACCACAATTACTACAAGTCCACCACAATACACCAAGACCACCACCACCACCACCCCCACAATCCGAACGCGCGTGGTGGCCGTTCCGTGGTTGCCGGGTTTCGCGAATCAGCTGACCAATCAGCAACGGACCGACAATAACAATCGAATCGGTCAAAACGACAAATTCCGCAAAATAAATTCTGGCGACAAAAATGGTCACGAAAATGACAGTGGTGGCCATTCATCGCCAGTGAAGTGGTACATTGTGCTATTGTTAGTGGCGTTGGCGTTTGCCGTTGGCTTGGCGATTATTGGTCTGATACTGACCGCTGCTGAATGGAGACGACGACAACTACTGCTTGCGAATGAGGTTGGTGATGCACATTTTGTGTCACAATGGTTTTGTGGTGTTATAAGCAGCCAATAAACTGTCAATAAACAGCCACACAGAGAAACTTTCCTTTTCCATATGCAACATTTAATTTAGCATAAATGTGGCATATTTAGGAAAATTGTATGTGCGAGGTCCGAGCATGAGGCTTAAAGTAGGGCATTACACGTGACAAAGATACCTATTGCTTTATGTAAAATGACAACTCATTACATCTTTTTTTATTTGAAAAACATCATCATCAGTTTTTACGAAATTTCAGCGCGCCGCCCGAGCGTTCACGTCGACGACGACAGCGACGGCGCGGACAAAAGCGGCCGGCGTAAAAGCGGTCGCAGCGATTTTGCAATCGACCAATAACAACAGAAACGCCGCAGCGCCAATCCGGCGCGACACCGGACCATCGGTGATGGGCGCCGTCTACAGTCGACCGCACGTTTGGCCGCCCCCTGATGACCAGCTGAACGAGTACCTTGAGGAGACCGTACACTGCAATGAGGCGTTCATTGCGTGACGGTTATGTTGCAAATTGTTATCACCGAAACACATTTTAACCGAACGGTCTCTCGTTTTCCGCGCAGTTTTTTTGATGTTTTTATTTGAATTTTGATAACAATTGCTTTGTCATACGTGCTACTGTATTTTAATACTGCTCTCCACCCACCCACACGTTGGTCAGCTGTTCTGGGCCAACCAAAAAAAAACTCGATCCGTTCCGTTTACGGTTTTAAGAGACATTTATAAAAAATGATTTTCTTGTGCATAATGTATAATGCATAATTATCTAGATGTCACACTTCACATTATTCGTCTGTTCTACGTATGCCCCAGATGATAAGATTTTTGCAAAAATCAACTCCATCTTTTTGATAATTCTTGAAAACCGTATTTCTTGTGCGCATACTATTCGTTGCTTTGCTTACTTTTTCATTTTTCATTCAGTAGTGCGTTTGCTGATTTTGAATTGAACAGCACGTCGTCGATGCTTTTGTGACGCTGTGTTTTTCAAAACCTGCATATGCCAAAAACGAAACTGCCAAAATCATGCGTCTTGCAATGAATCATTCGATGAAAAAATTCGCTGAACAACCTTTTGGCACCTTGCGAATCGAAATCACACCGTCGCACATGCGCAGAAAAGCGAAGTGCGGACGCTTTTGGTTGTTTGAAACTGGTTTTTTGCACTATAATTTCCTTGTGTAAACTTGTTTATGTTTTGCGCACACTGTACCTTTCTGCAGACGTTTTCAAAAAACAAAACAAAAAAACTGTTAAAAACTCGTGCTATCGGTTGGACAATTTCCAATTTTACTGTACCACAAAAGTTCAACGTGTTCGGTTTTCCGGTTTTATGAGACTGTCAGACGATAAACGGCTCGCAACAATTTCGTGTTTTTTTCAATTTTCTTTCTGACACTGTACAGTGACACTGACACTGACACTGTACTTATTTATTCAACTGAATTGGAGTTGATCAGTTACATTCACGTCACTTAAGCAGTTCCAACCGCAACGCACATAAACGTAAATATCATGCGGCATACTTAAACTAAGCGAAACACCGACCGCGTGAACTGACGAGGATCACACAACAAAGAGTTCACGAAAAAAATGCTTCCCGAACTGGCGCTGGCAGCGGTCGTGGCGGCCGTTGGTGCTTGTTTTGGTTTGGCAACATTTCGATTGGCTGAATATTTCGCTCAGCGGTCTCGATGTCATCCAGTGAAGTTGAATCGCCATCAGTTAATTTCATCTACTGCAGCGAATCAGCATCATCAGACGATTGATTTTCATCAGCAACAGACAATCAACCTTCATCATGAGGTTGATCGGACCACTCGCGACACCACGGTTGAGTCGGCGATTGTCGATTTGTAGATTTTTTGAAGTGGCGGTCAATTGATTTTCATGTTTTTGACAATTTGTACAGTATACAGAGCTGAAATTACAAATTTTCGCTCAAAGCTTCAAGATTGACTGCTTGATTGATTGACTAATTATGTTTATCGATTGGTTGACGATTGGTTGATTAATTGAGTGTTTAGTATTATCTTTCTCATTATACGTGACCCAATATGCGTTTGCACGCACAGATAGAGAAAATGTTTCATGGCTGCGCGGCAATTTTAAATGAGCAAAAACTTAATGTATTCTGACGACAGATTCGTGCAAGAAATTGAGAAAAAACCAGTCAAAATGTTTTCTCACTAAACAAAGTTTATTTTAATTCATATTCGAACTCCGCTCGCGCGAAACATTTTTTCAGTGTGCGGCTTTTCCACACATCATTCAACATTACTAAGCCTCCTTCGTACGAAAAGATAATAATCAGCTAATTGATTGATGGGTTAACTATTTATTGAATAGTTTATAGATTGATCGATTCAGTGATTGATTTATTTATTTATTAATTGATTGATTGATTGATTAACTAATTGATTGATTGATTGATTGATTGATTGATTGATTGATTGATTGATTGATTGATTGATTGATTGATTGATTGATTGATTGATTGATTGATTGATTGATTGATTGATTAATAACTGGATTGATTGATTGACTGACCGACTGAAGGAAAAGCTAAATGATTGATTGATTCATTTATTCATCGATCTATCAATATTGTCAGTTTACGCGTACGTTTGCCAACTTGTATTGCACAAAAAATACCGGTATTTTGAGTTCTGTAGCTGAAACTAAAACTTGTTATTTAAAAATGCGTAATTAATAACAAAATTTGCGATGGGAAGGTGAACCAGATGGCAGATATCTTAGATACATGCAATAATAACCGTTTCTAGTGTGCGTGCGCTTTCAAAAACGTTCGAGATTTTTTGAGCTACTCCGACTCAGCGCACCTAAAAACTCAACCGTCCGCATTTGTATTTATCACGTTACATTTTCTCCATATCCACATATGTTTTACTGACTGGGTCGCCTTCTCCAGACATCTTAGGCCGCATTTGGTCGATTTCAGTGCCGGAAGCGCCCATCAAAAGTTCTGCAGAGAAGGAAAGGTCATTTTTGAATTGTCCATATGTTGACGATGATTCGTCTGGAATACTGTGAAACATCATTTGCAATCTGGCTTCAACAAAAACTGACAAAAACAACATACGAGCTGGACACGTCCATTTGAAGTGAGATATTGAGTGAGAGCTTGAGCGTGCAGAGAGACGAAATGCTTCAGTGCTGTTGTGTCTCATATCTGACCGGAAATGAATTATGCTTTATATCAGCTTGCTAAGATCAGTTTTAATGTGTTTATTTCACCAAAAAGCACCAACTAATGGACGGCTTGGTGAAATTGATGCGCTGACAAAGGATTAAAAGCAGCAGTTACTTCTAGTTCCGCCAGTCCGCGGTAACTACAAATGTCCGGACTGTTGTATGTCACGTTTTAGCCTCACTTCTAAACCATGGTTGGTTACAGTGGTCTGGGTTGCAGGACGGTGTATTGCTTTGGATTGCTAAGCTACTTTGTTGAGCTACTAAAAGCATTGTTGTTCTGGTTGTGTTCGGGGCCACTCTATTATTATCTAAAAATGCGGGAGACACATATAAAAGGAGAAATATTGTTGAATGTTTCCAAATGAAAGAAAAAAAACGGTGGCGTCAAATAACGCCCGGGCGGTTGGCACGGATTAAATGGCTGGTCGACTTGTTGTCTTCATCGTGGATGATTTCATATTCTTATTTCTCCTTTGATCTCCGTGTACTATACATGCTGCTCATACAGTTTTATCGGAGTTTCCGGCTTTTTGCGAAATAAAATGAATGAATATGAATATCGCCCTCTTCCAGAATGCTGCTGTCGCTTGTCAACCAAATTCGTCTGTTCTCGCGTAGCGCTGTCGATTTCGCAACAAACGACGGTGATTTAGCGGGAGCGTTTTTCGGAAATCTGAAAAACACCGAAGATAATGCGCGGGAACGAGAGCAGTTGGTGTGCGGTGCCAACGACGACGTCGCCCATAGGAGAAAGTCAGTGTGCATAAATTCACAACTGTTCCGAATGTTATGCAGAAAAGGTGTACGAACAGGCGCTTGCGTCTGGGTGTGTCGCGAAAGTGAAAGAGACCAAAAAACGCCATTGTTGCCACACTTTCCGAGACATCACGCGTAACTACCATTCAGGTGGACAGGAAACCGGACACCTGGACGTACATCTTTTCAGCCAATGTATTATCAATTTTTTTAAGTTCTGCGACTCAGTCTCAGTGGGTTTTGCAGACGTGAAAAGAAACAAGTTTCAGTCTTTCTGTGGCAAGTCAAAGCAACCCTAAGTGACTCGGCCCTATTTAGGGGACTCGGATCACTTTGCCAATTTTGAACTCCCGCGTCATGCGTGAAACTGTTTGCCTATCGATGCGCGCATATTGAGTCTCGGGACCAAAATAAAAGATCATATGGCCGCATCGCTGGATGCTCAACTCTATTCGAATGCTTTACGTTTGCTTTCGTTCACGGCTGCAGCCGATGATGGCTGTCATTTCAGTTCTTTTCTCAATTTACGCACTCTTGTTTCATGCATCGAAGTGGTCCGGTGGTGGAATCGCAGACGGAACCCGGATCTCGTGCGCGTTCACTTCAGCTAATTGTGACCAATAAATTCAACCGCAGCAAGCGAACGCGAAGCGAGGCGAGTGATCCGAGGTTCATTGACGATTCGCCAACTGAGCGTCGACAGTCGAACGGTCAACTGGAAACAACAGAAACAAGCACACTTTTGTCGCCGACCTTCGTGGTGAGCTGTTGTTTTTAAACCGGTCACCTTTTCGCAAAACTGCTGCCCGCAAAAGAAGTGCGAAGGTTGATCGGAGGTTACAAGGGAACGCATGTTTCGCGGGGTTCGGTTTGATTTCAGCCAAATCCGATGACACATTCGTTAATCTTGCTGTGATTCAAAGTTTCACATGGTTTAAGAAAAGTTTTAGTGAGTAAGAAGGTTCTCTTGGTGTTCAAAACTGAGGATTGATTTTATTCGACACATTATACAATGTTTTCTCGTTTGGGCTAAAAAGTGGTGGAAGTCTAAGTTTGTACTTCCTAAGTAAGCGACTAAAATTTCAGCTCAAACAGTTCAACCGTTGGCGAGTTAGATCGATTCAAAGTTTCGCCCAGTACTTTTGGACCACTCTGTATGTCTCAAGCATTATGCACAAGGAAATCCAGTTCCCAGACTAGCAAAGCTGCGCACATAGCCGATTATTATTGTCTGCATGTATGCGAGTCTTTTTGGAAATGAACAGCATTTGCGAAATTGCTGATAATTCATTATCACGTGCATAGATTAGGTGCTTTATCGACCTCTTTGGTTTATATCGGTTGGAATTTTCAATCACAAATTTTTAGTATCAAGCAATAAACTCCAAAAACACACACCGACCATGGAATAACTGTACAGCGCGGACACCAGGCGGCGACGAAAAACACCGACAATCAAGGCGTTGGTCAACGTTTGTATCGTCAGAGAACGTACGTTTTTTTTCAACTTTTTTCTCGTCTGTTCAAATTTCAACACAATTTCATTGCACGCCGCAGCCAATCAAGGAAGTGTACAGACGAAGTCTAAATTGATGGCTATCACAGCTCAATGGTTGGCGATCACGTGATGCGTGATGCCTTCTGTGCAGGCGCTGTGAGCCGCTGAACAGTCGAACTGTAGCTGATTGGTTGGTTGGTGATCACGTGATGCATGCTTTTTGTGCAGGCATCGTTGAGGCATGGTGGAGTCTGCCCAACACAGAAAGCATCTCCCACGTGTGCACCAGACGATATCGACCAAATCAGATAATAATAGCCTATAATTATAAGTTCGACAATAAAAAGTTAACACAAACAATCAAGGTAACAGCGACGCCTGGAGTGAGAAGAGCTCGCTCCGAAAAGCGACAATTGCATCAGCTGAATCTTGAGTACTCCGACGTTGGAAACGCTTGGAAAACGCAGCTGTTGCAGCAAAATGTCGTTCCTTTATGGTAAAAGAATGTTTCGGTCTTTTGTATATTATTACGACGTGCAAGCACTGTTTCGGTAAGCGTATCGCGGGCTCCAGGCTCGTCAGTACGACAAGGCCTGTCACTTTCTCCGCAGAATACTGAGCTCGCGAAAGAAGAAACGAAGCAGCTAGCTAATCAGTGTGAACAATTTGAGAGTTATTTCAAATGCTTGATTTGTACATTTTATAGTCGGACGCATTTATTGGTTGTTTCATAGTATCTACGTAGATATGACGTAGCCAATCATAGCGTGCCAAGGCTTCATATTTATTTTCAAATGTTTTTTTAGTGTAGGAAGTGCTGGCGCGCCTTCAGTGCCGTCGATAATGCTAGAACCTGATGATGGTTGCGCAGAAATGGAAGAAGTTACAAACGTTCACATTGGCAGCTGAAAACCGAAAAAATCACCGGAATTATTGGAACTTATCCCACAGTCTCTAAGAAATAATGATATGTTTTGTTTACCGCCAGTTAATGAGCTTTAACGCTAGCTTACGTTGTCGTTACAGTATGATAGTTTCTCTTGTAACGAATTTTTACGTTTTTCAGTTTCATTCTTCATTTTGCACGGTTGTCACCCGCTTGTTTTTTCTTTCACATCCCACACATGAAGAACCACAA
Organism: Theristus sp. LFF4_11; assembly: GCA_030248135.1. Taxonomy (NCBI): domain Eukaryota; kingdom Metazoa; phylum Nematoda; class Chromadorea; order Monhysterida; family Xyalidae; genus Theristus; species Theristus sp. LFF4_11. The sequence continues at coordinate 17,016 of JASANC010001423.1, read as the reverse complement.
GTTGTGCAGCAATAAAAAAGTTACAGAACATGTGGCAAAACTTTCAACAAACTGGAAATGATCAACAACTTCTAGTATCGTATTATCCAAAGCAGTGAATATAATCTTATCATAGATAGAGATCACTCGCGCAATATCGACATTCAGCAGGATTTCTCAAATATGGATATTAAGGAAAAAGGAACAAAAAACTAAAGCAAGAAAGAAAAATCAACAGAATCGAGAAACAAAATAATATCGAAAATACAATAAATTTGTAATCAATGTGTTATGTATGGCACGGCAAAAAAAGAAGAACAACATTTATGCGGCAATATTTGTTACACACGTGTTCAACAATGTTTATACGTTCACTTACAAAAAGATAGAGTGCGCCCATCATTTATTTGTTGGAGGAACGTGAACGTGTAACCGTTTGACAACAACTGCGAAAACTTTTTCCGTTGATTTCATTTGCCAAAAAATGCGAGAATGCGAGTTTCGAGAACATTTTTGGCAGGTTCCACAAAAAAATGCGGGCACCAGCTTCACAAAAACCTGTCAAAGAATAAAAAACTTCGGCAAACATGTCTACTACTCATTTTACAGGAAAAAATGTTTGTGTGAGCCTGGAGTGTGACGCTATCTATAGCTGCTATATGGCAGCACTGGTGTCTGTATTTCTCAGAGAGCTTAATGGGCAAAAAGTGACAAGTGACAGGTTTCAACAAGCACACTTTACTCCGTGCACAGTCTTTGGCATATACCCTATATTCCGGACACATCAATCACACCTGAATGAAACAATACGCCTCCAGCGCAGATACGGTGCAGTAAGTCACCCAGACGGTGGTGAACACGAGAAACGAGAACAACTTCGGCAGAAATGGGCCGCCTAATTCGCCGCGACCGAAAACCGCCAAGTGCCGACGCAGCTGCAGCAGCAGCAGTAGCACGAAACAGCCGACGCAGAAGAGCGTCACCGAGAATGCGAGCGAGCCAGCTTCCACCTTGAACTGGCTGCCGTTGATGCTACAAAGCAAGCAAATAAATCAATTCAAAATAATAAAAGGGCGGCTAGTTTGCGGATTTCGCCAGATAAGACTGACGGCGAACAGACTCCTGCGACATTGCAAAAACAATTCCCAGCATTTTACCAAACAAAACCGTTGCATAGTCTGAACAGACGCACCCGCACCCTCCCCCCACCCGAACCCACGTGTGATAAATCGCGGCCAACGTCCAGGCGATGCCGATTCCGAGGAACACGTTGACGGCGTTGCTGCCGGTGACATTGCCAATCGAGCTGTCTGCTGAATCGTCACCGATCGCTGCGGTTTTGCTCGCAAATGTGTCTGAAATGTTGCGGAGATGCATGCTTTCTGTGGAGGCGCGGAGTCTGTCCTGCACAAAACGCATGCATCACTGATCACCAACCGATCAGCTGGATTGTCTATAATTTAGAGATCGACTGTGCGTGATTACGGTTGGAAAAAATTCATTATCTCTTGTGTTGGTGGTGAATATCTACGAGTGCTTGTTGTTGTTTTCTCCAGTGCGCAAAATCAGATAGATGAGAAAAAGTGTAAAGGTTAACGTTGAAAAATGTTATTTTACCAGGTAAACTAGTTCCTAGCGCCACGAGAGTCAGAGCATTAACCTCATCCTTCAGTCCAACCGTGCAACCGAAATGCGAAGCCAAATCACCGATTAAAGCAGTAACCATTCCAATACAGGCGATGCTCACACAGAAACACACCCAACCGCCCATGTAGTCTGCAAGGTAAGGAATTCGAATTCTGATGTTCTCACGTGTCTGGGAAACGTGTGTCTCAAAAGTAGTGGTCGCAAAACAAACTTCTTGTCTCAAAACCGTTTTGTTTTTTGACAAAGCTTCCGGTAATCTTGCGCAATGTTATATGTTATAAATTTGAAAACACACACGTTTTTCAAAAATAAAAAAAACATAAGAATATTGTCTTGAAGCGCAAACCTGTCGGTGGAACGAGAGCAAACGCCAGTTTCCAGGGCATCGTGAGCGCATGCATGAAATAGTCAAAGCAGCCGGGCGGGCTTTCGTCTTCTTCGTCTGAAAATATAAAATCTTTTCTGTACAGACATCCAAAATCATTTGAACTTTTGTTTAACTTGATCTGTTAACATGTGATACCCGTTAAAAGCTTGTTTCGTTACAGCCAAAAACAAAGAAAGAAACAAAGCAAAAAAACAAAACCGGTCCAGAACAGTACAGCTGCCCGCTCCAGAAACCAGCCAGAACATGGTTTATTCCAGCAAATTAACGGATTTTTCAAAAGATTTCAATCAAAAACGTTTCAAAATAAAAGTTGCAAAAAAACTCAAACAGAGCCGCAAAAAAACGTCCAGCATTATTTAATGCGCCGACAAACCTGCCCCCTCAACAGACAATGCCTCCACAAACTGTTGTTTCCAGCTGCTCGTTCCAACCATAACCGAAGTGTTAGCAGTTGTCAGCATTTTGTCAACGAAATTCTTGAATTCCTTGGATTCTTTGATTGAAACTTTGCATCTTGTAATTGCGCCTAGCTCCGGTTGGCCGCCCTCGATTTCGTCTTCGCCAAGATCATCGGCGGAGCGTTCATGGCCTGATCATGGAAATGTTTGATCAGCTGCTTGGTTTTCGTTGTGGTAATCACATTTTTTGTGTATATACAGACTGGCGCAGAAGTAATGGGTGGCCATTATTTCTGCGCCACCCTGTAGTATCGTTCGTTTCTCAGGACTATGCCTCACTTTTAGAAACGAACGAAATTGCGTTTTTGTAATTCTATAAAGCGCATATTGACAGCAATATCTAATTAAGGGTGATGCGTGTGACAGACATGTATAATGCGTGAAAAGTGAAAAATATCGGCCATACGTTATTAACTATCTATATTTTTAGCAAGAAAAAGTGTTTCTAATTTTGCATTCTATGTGGGTGTCATCAGAACCGATACATCTGGAGCAGTTTTAATGATTGTAACCAGCTGATTGACTACTTCGATGGTGCCTAGTCACTTAGTCAGTCAGCGGGTTGTCAAAAGTCAATCACACAGAAGAAACTGCTGCAAGACTTAATGAAGCGTTTTTACAGACGGTGCTCATTTTTAATTACTTTTATGAAACTCAAAAAATGCATCATCGTCAGATGTTCTTTGGTTGACGCCTGAAAGTACGTGCAAAATGTTATTAAAAGCATTAGATATTCTTAATCATTCTTTTCACTTTTGGTTTCACATGATTTTTTTTGCGTCAAAGTTGTGAACTGACTAAAGGCGCATTCATGAAAGGATATTTAGTGACGCGTAGCGGTAGCTACATACGCGATTGCGAACTACTGCTTGCCCTTTAAAGCAACACAGCGACGTACCGTGCGAATCATACCAGATCGGATCGGAAAGTTGGACGTAGAAGTCTTCGCTTTTTTCGTATTCGTCATCGCAAACAATACGAATTTGAATTGTCGCTCTAAGAAAGTGATGACAATTTTTTGGTTTCTCAATTTTTGCTAAACATTTTTCAACAAAACTCTCACTCCGTTTGTTCATCTTTGAATCGTAAATAGCCAGAAACCGGTGTGTAATCTTGGTGCGCTTTTGCGGTGCCATCGATCGTTTTGTACGGCACCGAAACGTGGCCACGCGCGCCGCGAATTCGCATCACCTGTGAAGTAACCACAACTGAACGGTGAAGAAGCACACATGCAGTGGTCGAGCGGTTCAAGGCGTTGCATCTGCATGTGTGTGTGTGTGTGGCTCTGGATTCGAGCCGAGTCTTGGGAGGAAAAGTCAAAATTTCAATGCTCAAATGCAGCGAAATTCTCTCGGTTCATGCATAACGGGGGGGGGGGAGGTGTGATCGTTTCGGTTGGGTCTGCGACTCGCTGTGCGCATGAGGAACGCAGTTTTTTATGTTTGATGCGGCTTTTCAAAAAAGCCCAAAATGACTTTCGCCGTATCGTCAGAGTCTTCGGTCGCGTCACTAATTTTGCTTTCCACGTCCGCAAACGCGTTGAATTCGCAGAACCAAAAGGAAAGAAAAGAAAAGAAATAACTGAGACGACAAATACGTGTCCTTGAACGAACCTTCACGAGCACCATCATATCAGACTCGGACACCGTGTACTTCTCATGCTCGAACAGGAACTGGCCGGCGTGGTCGTTGTCAATGATGAGTATGGTCGCCATTGAAGGTGGCGCCAGTTTCACGAGCGGGTCTGATTGTCTGCCACCGCCGCCGCGATATCGCACGTCGTCGTTGTTTGGAATCTACACGGCAAACCAACACCTGATCTGAGTGAGAGGTACGATCACGATCTTTTTATTTTCGTCCCGAGACTCAATGTCAATGCGCGCATAAACAGTAAACACAGTTTCATGCATGACGCTTGCATTCAAAGTTGGCACAGTGATCCGAGTGTACCCTAAATAGGGCCACTTAGGCACTTAAGCGATTTTGAATTGCCACATAAAGATTGAAACGAGTTTTCTTTCTACGTCTGTACAAGCAGTGAGTCGCAGAACCTAAAAAATGATAATATTGGAAAATGAGTGAAATAAATTGTCATCCACCATTTTTTACGTGAATATTTCAATCGTCTTTATAGTAGATTTCTATTGGAACTGCGACTTAACGCGCGCATGGAGAGGTAAGCAGTTTCAGTGCTTGACGCGGGAATTCAAAATTTATAAAATGATCCATCTTCATACGGCTGAGTCACTGGGGCCATTCTTGACTTGGCGCATCAAGGTATGAAACGAATTTCCATTCGACCTCTACAAACGCATTGAGTCGCAGAACCAAATGAAAGGATGGTGTGACGCCACGAACCAATCTCGGGTCGGACAGATGAACCGAAAACTCCTCGTCCTCTTCATAAATGTCGTTGTCAATGATTTCAATTGCGAACTCCTTGCGTTGCTCGTTCGGCCTGAACGTCAACACGCCGGACGTGGCGACGTAGTCCGATTTCGCTTTTGCGCCGCCATCCGCGGTGCTGTAGCGGACCTGCAGTTCACAATGTTTTAGCCACAAAATAGCGTATTCGATGATTTGCTGGTGTTTTCATCAAAGATTCAAAGATTTCCTGTTACACCTGCAACATTGCTCGACCGCTGGAGCGTTGTAAAAAATGCTAAATTTTCTGTTTATCTTTAGCGATTTACAAAAATCTATTGCATTCAGCTAACCTGAACAGCGCACGGCTGCGCCACGTTCACGCGTTCACACGCGGCCACCACCTTCACGTGTCCACAGTTCTCCATGCACGTATAATGTCCCGGGTCAAAATACAGTTTCACCAAGTTCGCCTCCGCGCCCGCTGCACCAGTCTGATTCGCCTCGACACTGTCCAGTTTCAACTGATCCTCGCGGTGTTTCAAGTGTTCCTCGATTTTGCGGTTCGACGCAATGTCGCCGGCGCCGACCAACCGTCGAGTCGCCTGAATTCGGTAGAAGGCGCGCGACTTTGGACCGGATTTGATCGCTTCCTGTTCGGCCATTCGCTCCAGCGTCTCGATCGGCGCGTCCGGATGCTGGAGGCGGAGTCGACGAAAGATTTCGATGTACTGCTGGCGATGTTGCTCGAAGGCGGCTGCTTCGGAGTCGGCTGGCTGCTGTGGAAAAACGTTGCATGTCGCACACCATTTAGGGGGAATGTTAAGACAAAACAATAATGGGGATAGAGAGTGCTGCAAGGCAACCTACGTTCTAGCTTCAGTTTTTACATAAGCACTTTCCAGTTTTCCTGCTTTCAAAGTTTTTGCCCGTTGAATAGCTTTAGTTGGGCGCTGTTAACCAACTGTTGTTCGCATAATCAGATCAACTCGATTGTCGATTGTCCAGATTGGAGAAGAATCGAAAACTTGATTGGGCTAACTTTTAAGTTATCCTTGCCATTGCGGTTGTCAACTTTGCCGCCGCGACTGAAGCTCGACTGCGGTCGATTGCCGCGAATGTACCGGTGGCCGAAAACGCCAAACATTCTACGGTCGGCCAGATAGGCCGTTAAGACGGTGGCCGGAAAAAACAGAAACGTCAGCACAGCCTCCCACAGATCAACGATGCCGGGTGAGATGACGGCCAAGATTAGATAGAGCCTGCAGTAACTCAGTAAGTTAAAACAACATTGAATATTTTAAAAGTAAGTAAAAATTGAAAGGGCATTTAAAACGGAATTACAAACTGTTTTCAATAATAAGAATCGTTGTGTTCTTTGAAAACATAACCTAACCAGGCCGTTAGTTTAAAAAAGTGAAAAGTGAACTCAAAAGTCACTGATCACAAAAGCGTTCTTGAAAGTAATGATATCCTATACCACTAACACCGACCAAATATAAGCGAATATACTCCAGGTGACGGTGACCCAAAACACGTAAATGTGTTTGACACGTCGAATGTCGGGCGACGGAATGACGAGAATGCAGACACCGACGATGATGTAAAGATTGAAAGCGGCTGAGCCGACAATCGTGGATGGACCGAGCGAGCCTTGAAAAAATTGTGCAAGAAAAATAACCAAACGGGCACGCTTGGTTTCAATTGTTAGGTTGATTTATTGCTAAGATTTTATCAAAAAGAATTTTAGTGCATGTTGCAGCAGTAGTAAAAGCAACAGTGCGCTCTAAAACTAACGCTAGGGAAAACCAAAATTATAAAGAACCCAAACCAACCGGCTTCGAATTTGTTCTTGCAGATCTCGATGATCGACAGTAGAATCTCGGGCGCCGATGAGCCCAACGCCATCAGTGTCAAGTTCGAGACGGTCTCATTCCAGACCCGAACAAGCACCGTGTATTCTTCGCCAGTGACTCGTTTCAGGGTGACCGCGCGCTCTTTTGATGTGATCACCTGAGTTTCAAAGTAACAGTTTGAAGCTTGCCGTCGAACTCTAAATTATGGGCAGTCAGCTGATTCGTTGGCAATGAACGTGCATGCGTTCGGTGCAGGCGTTGCTGTGCGAGGGGGGTGGGGGCGCTGACCCGTACTGAAAGAAAGCATCATGTGAGCATCAACCAATCAGGCGATTGTTTATAGTTTAGAGTTCGACTGTACCAATGCAGCTGGCAATCATCAATTTTTTGACATTTTTAGCATATTAAGCGCACTTATTATTTGAACCGTGTGGTAAAAAGTTGAAACACCAAAACCAACTTCAATCGCAGCCATGAATCGATCAGCAATAATTGACACCCCAAGGAACGTGTAAGCGAGAGCCGTGAAATAAACTACGGCCCGAGCTACTCGGTCTCCGGCAGTTATACCGACATCCGGCGTCCACACCGGCAGTAGCAAGCCAGGCTCGCAAGTAATTGGATCGTTTGTGCATGTGTCATTTTTATTCGTTTGACTGGTCGCGTTCTGCGCAGCCACAGACATCGCCAATGAAATAAACGGAATCATTGCAATTTGCAATGGCCACAGGCGGAAACGCAGCTTGTTTGAAGTCATTTTATGTTGTTTCTGTTGTTTTTTATTGTTTTACGAATATTTCTTGGTTAAAAAGATGAATTTTTCAGTTCGGTGTTAGTAATAAATAATAAATAACCGGTCCATAACGCGGCATTTTCACATGTACGTTGTTGTTATCGCCGCACTAACTGAATGAAGTATTGGATTACAGAAGGTCTATTATGTGAAACACATCAAAAACAAACAGAAATATCAGATTTGCACTGGGAACATCAAAATTGCGGTTGCTACAATTTTTTGTAGTTTCTTCAGAAGCTCGTGGACTTAATGCTTTTCAGCAACATAGTATGACGAACAAATTTTTTAATCCTCATTAATACAAAAAGAACACCACAAAAAACAAACCACACCGCAAAAAAAGTGAAGAAAAAAAAAATTCCCTTTTCCAATTCGCCCAAAATTAAAAACGCCAAAAAAACCCAATATACATTCAGTTGCATGGCCGCTTGAAAAGGAGTGAATGAATGAATGTTTGCCGAAACAAGGAACCCAACGAACTCTCTAGGGGAGATAATTCTGAAACGAGCTTTTACATCGACAAGTGCACGTGTGAAGAAGAGCCACGCAGAACTGAGCACATATGTATTGCAGAAAGAAAAATTATTCCAACAACGCTAAAAAGAAAATGAGCATGTGGGTAAAACCGCACAAGAATCCCACGGGTCTAATAAAAAAGATGAGCAGTGGAGACAAAATAGGGGTTTAAGCGAACTATCGAAACCATTGTTTTTATAGCGTTGAGGAATAGCAAAAAACAGGGAGCAGTTATGGTGTGGCACATGTAAAATTCCGTTTTTCAGTTGAACGGTGCAGTAGAGTTTTAGGAATGTGAAAAAAAATTTATCAATTGGTTTGCCCTTAGTCTCTAAATAAGATACCAAACGTTGAAAAATTAAAAAAAAACTATTTATTTAAAAAGTAACACGTACCATTAACATTCGCCAAACAAATAAACGCAAAAAGTTGAAAAAACCATATCGTTATCCCAATCAAAGTTCCATGAAGATCCAATCAAAAACAAATGTGCAGAAAATTAGAACTACATTCTCTAGCGTTCAACCCAATTAGCGGTATTGGTTACCTAGCAGTGAAATTATATGCGCGCACTTTTTTCAAAACGTGAGCAAAAAACACTAAAAAAACAGACTGAACCGAAACACAAAGCAGTGAAAATTTTAAATAACTTTATTTCTAGTCGGTACTAAGCAACGAAACTGCAGACTGAGTCGATATTGTGCGCTCCCAAAACAACAAAGCAGAGCCACAGGCAACGCCGTATGAATACAAAATAAGACCATGAGACTGCAAAAATCATTAAAAATTTGGTGGGCTTGACGACACAGTGGTACATTTGTGGGCTGGAGCTGGTGCATGCACCAAATATTTATTACTTTTTGTTTTTTTTTTGTTTTTCGGTTTTTTCCTGTTTGATAAAAAGTATTTATGGCATTCAATAAATATTAATTGTTTTGTAAACGTATGTACATAACGCCCGCGCACAGCTGTTGGACTCGCGCAAGAAATAAAGAGAACATCAGTGTTTGAAAAACAACAAGCGGCAAACAAGCTGAACCTTTAAAAGCCCTTCATTTCTGCGTGTCGTTTGAAATTTGTTCCATAAAATACAAATGTCACCAGTGAACGTACTGACGATGTGTAAGACTTGAAAATTTTGGCGCTTTCCTATTTTAGCGTAACTTTCCACAAATAGAGTAACTTTGATATTTTAGCGTAACTTTCAACAAATAAAGTAACTTTGATATTTTAGCGTAACTTTCAACAAATAAAGTAACTTTGATATTTTACCGTAACTTTGATATTTTAGCGTAACTTTCAATATGTTACGCTAAAATAGGATAGGACTTGGTACTGTCCTATTTTAGCGTATCAACATATAAGCAGGTCATTTAAAGCTATTTCAGCCGCGAAACTTTGTAAACCTACGTTATTTTGCACGTAGATTTCAAATTTTGATTTTGTGGGTTACGGTAACGCCCGGTTTGGTCCCAACACGATCTTAGTTCCGTCAACAATCCACAAACAGCTTGGTAACCGCAACCAAATTAGTGAAACAAGTTAGATTAGAGTTGTTTTGCATGGAGATTTCAAATTTAACCCTTGTGGATTACGGTAACGCTTGGTTTGGTCTCAACACGATCTTAGTTCCATGAACAACCCACAAACAGCTTGGTAACCGCAACCAAACCGGTGAAACAAGCTAGGTTAAGGTTGTTTTGCACGGAGATTTCAAGTTTAAACCTTGTGGGTTACGGTAACGCTTGGTTTGGTCTCAAAACGATGTTAGTTTCATCAACAACCCATAAACAGCTTGGTAACCGCAACCGAACCGGTGAATCATGCTAGATTAAGGTTGTTTTGCACGCAGATTTTGAATTTCAGCTTTCTGGATTACGGTAACGGCTGGTTTGGTCCCAATACGATCTTCGTTTTATCAACAACCCATAAACAGCTTGGTAACCGCAACCGAACCGGTGAATCATGCTACATTAGGGTTGTTTTGCACGCAGATTTTGAATTTCATCTTTCTGAATTACGGTAACGCCTGGTTTGGTCTCAACACAATCTTAGTACCATGGACAACCCACAAACAGCTTGGTAACCGCAACCAAACGCTGAAACAAGCTAGATTACGATTGTTGCGGTTACCAAGTTGTTTGTAGATTGTTGATAGAACTAAAATTGTATTGGGACCAAACTAGGCGTTACCGTAATCCAAAAAGGTGAAATTCAAAATCTGCGTGCAAAACAACCCTAATATAGCATGTTTCACCGGTTTGGTTGCGGTTACCAAGCTGTTTGTGGGTTGTTCATGGAACTAAGATCGTGTTGAGACCAAACCAAGCGTTACCGTAATCCACAAGGTTTAAATTTAAAATCTCCATGCAAAACAACCCTAATCTAACTTGTTTCACTAATTTGGTTGCGGTTACCAAGCTGTTTATGGGTTGTTGATAAAACGAAGATCGTATTGGGACCAAACCGGGCGTTACCGTAACCCAAAAGATCAACATTTGAAGTCTACGTGCAAAATAACGTAGGTTTACAAAGTTTCGCGGCTGAAATAGCTTTAAATGAGCTGTTTATATGTTGATACGCTAAAATAGGTCAGTACCAAGCCCTATCCTATTTAGCGTAACATATTGAAAGTTACGCTAAAATAGGATAGCTGTTATTCATCGAAAATTTAAAGTTACGGTAAAATATCAAAGTTACTTTATTTGTTGAAAGTTACGCTAAAATATCAAAGTTACTTTATTTGTTGAAAGTTACGCTAAAATATCAAAGTTACTTTATTTGTGGAAAGTTACTCTATTTGTGGAAAGTTACGCTAAAATAGGAAAGCGCCATTTTGGTTTTTCTAACTTGAAATACTTTGAAAAGATCAGCATTTGCTTGAAATTTTCTCCTGCGATAAACAACACAACAAATGATCGGATCTCTGGGAAACTGTTTTTAAAAGAGGTGTATGTGCGCTGTATCGATTAAAGAAAATGCAAAAAGGTGTGCGAACCAATAGGAATTTAACTCTAAACTAACCGTCTAGATCCACAGATTTTAAATATGTTATTTGTTTTTTGCTCGCACTGTTATTTTGCACCAAAATTAAATAAAATATTTGTTTTTAGCCCACTTTTTGCCCTCATAATGAAAACCAGCAATAGTAGCCAACCAAATTGATTTTGACGTTGATCGAACCGTCTAGTCATCATACTCAAGTCGGTTGGGACATTTGTACTTTGTAATGCTCAAAAATGGGCTAAAACCAAGATTTTTGCCAGTTTTTTGAGCAAAATAAATGTCTGATTAAAAAGCAACTGTCTTTTTCGGAACCTACAAAAGCGGGCGAGCTGATTGATGTCAAACTCGCATCGCTTTATACCTGTTTCAATAAATTTTCGCGTAAAATATAAAAACCGTTTTTAAAAGAGGTGTATGTGCGCTGTATCGATTAAAGAAAATGCAAAAAGGTGTGCGAACCAATAGGAATTTAACTCTAAACTAACCGTCTAGATCCACAGATTTTAAATATGTTATTTGTTTTTTGCTCGCACTGTTATTTTGCACCAAAATTAAATAAAATATTTGTTTTTAGCCCACTTTTTGCCCTCATAATAAAAACCAGCAATAGTAGCCAACCAAATTGATTTTGACGTTGATCGAACCGTCTAATCATCATACTCAAATCGGTTGGGACATTTGTACTTTGTAATGCTCAAAAATGGGCTAAAACCAAGATTTTTGCCAGTTTTTTGAGTAAAATAAATGTCTGATTAAAAAGCAACTGTTTTTCTCGGAACCTACAAAAACGGGCGATCTGATTGATGTCAAACTCGCATTGCTTTACACCTGTTTCAATAACTTTTCGCGTAAAATATAAAAATCGTTTTTAAAAGAGGTGTATGCCCGCTATATCGATTAAAGAAAATGCAAAAAAGTGTGCGAACCAATAGGAATTTAACTCTAAACTAACCGTCTAGATCCACAGATTTTAAATATGTTATTTGTTTTTTGCTCGCACTGTTATTTTGCACCAAAATTAAATAAAATATTTGTTTTTAGCCCACTTTTTGCCCTCATAATGAAAACCAGCAATAGTAGCCAACCAAATTGATTTTGACGTTGATCGAACCGTCTAGTCATCATACTCAAGTCGGTTGGGACATTTGTACTTTGTAATGCTCAAAAATGGGCTAAAACCAAGATTTTTGCCAGTTTTTTGAGCAAAATAAATGTCTGATTAAAAAGCAACTGTCTTTTTCGGAACCTACAAAAGCGGGCGAGCTGATTGATGTCAAACTCGCATCGCTTTATACCTGTTTCAATAAATGTTCGCGTAAAATATAAAAACCGTTTTTAAAAGAGGTGTATGTGCGCAGTATCGATTAAAGAAAATGCAAAAAGGTGTGCGAACCAATAGGAATATAACTCTAAACTAACCGTCTAGATCCACAGATTTTAAATATGTTATTTGTTTTTTGCGCGCACTGTTATTTTGCACCAAAAATAAATAAAATATTTGTTTTTAGCCCACTTTTTGCCCTCATAATGAAAACCAGCAATAGTAGCCAACCAAATTGATTTTGACGTTGATCGAACCGTCTAGTCATCATACTCAAGTCGGTTGGGACATTTGTACTTTGTAATGCTCAAAAATGGGCTAAAACCAAGATTTTTGCCAGTTTTTTGAGTAAAATAAATGTCTGATTAAAAAGCAACTGTTTTTCTCGGAACCTACAAAAGCGGGCGATCTGATTGATGTCAAACTCGCATTGCTTTACACCTGTTTCAATAACTTTTCGCGTAAAATATAAAAACCGTTTTTAAAAGAGGTGTATGTGCGCTGTATCGATTAAAGAAAATGCAAAAAGGTGTGCGAACCAATAGGAATTTAACTCTAAACTAACCGTCTAGATCCACAGATTTTAAATATGTTATTTGTTTTTTGCTCGCACTGTTATTTTGCACCAAAATTAAATAAAATATTTGTTTTTAGCCCACTTTTTGCCCTCATAATGAAAACCAGCAATAGTAGCCAACCAAATTGATTTTGACGTTGATCGAACCGTCTAGTCATCATACTCAAGTCGGTTGGGACATTTGTACTTTGTAATGCTCAAAAATGGGCTAAAACCAAGATTTTTGCCAGTTTTTTGAGCAAAATAAATGTCTGATTAAAAAGCAACTGTCTTTTTCGGAACCTACAAAAGCGGGCGAGCTGATTGATGTCAAACTCGCATCGCTTTATACCTGTTTCAATAAATGTTCGCGTAAAATATAAAAACCGTTTTTAAAAGAGGTGTATGTGCGCAGTATCGATTAAAGAAAATGCAAAAAGGTGTGCGAACCAATAGGAATATAACTCTAAACTAACCGTCTAGATCCACAGATTTTAAATATGTTATTTGTTTTTTGCGCGCACTGTTATTTTGCACCAAAAATAAATAAAATATTTGTTTTTAGCCCACTTTCTGCCCTCATAATAAAAACCAGCAATAGTAGCCAACCAAATTGATTTTGACGTTGATCGAACCGTCTAGTCATCATACTCAAGTCGGTTGGGACATTTGTACTTTGTAATGCTCAAAAATGGGCTAAAACCAAGATTTTTGCCAGTTTTTTGAGCAAAATAAATGTCTGATTAAAAAGCAACTGTCTTTTTCGGAACCTACAAAAGCGGGCGAGCTGATTGATGTCAAACTCGCATCGCTTTATACCTGTTTCAATAAATGTTCGCGTAAAATATAAAAACCGTTTTTAAAAGAGGTGTATGTGCGCAGTATCGATTAAAGAAAATGCAAAAAAGTGTGCGAACCAATAGGAATTTAACTCTAAACTAACCGTCTAGATCCACAGATTTTAAATATGTTATTTGTTTTTTGCTCGCACTGTTATTTTGCACCAAAATTAAATAAAATATTTGTTTTTAGCCCACTTTTTGCCCTCATAATGAAAACCAGCAATAGTAGCCAACCAAATTGATTTTGACGTTGATCGAACCGTCTAGTCATCATACTCAAGTCGGTTGGGACATTTGTACTTTGTAATGCTCAAAAATGGGCTAAAACCAAGATTTTTGCCAGTTTTTTGAGCAAAATAAATGTCTGATTAAAAAGCAACTGTCTTTTTCGGAACCTACAAAAGCGGGCGAGCTGATTGATGTCAAACTCGCATCGCTTTATACCTGTTTCAATAAATGTTCGCGTAAAATATAAAAACCGTTTTTAAAAGAGGTGTATGTGCGCAGTATCGATTAAAGAAAATGCAAAAAGGTGTGCGAACCAATAGGAATTTAACTCTAAACTAACCGTCTAGATTCACAGATTTTAAATATGTTATTTGTTTTTTGCTCGCACTGTTATTTTGCACCAAAATTAAATAAAATATTTGTTTTTAGCCCACTTTTTGCCCTCATAATGAAAACCAGCAATAGTAGCCAACCAAATTGATTTTGACGTTGATCGAACCGTCTAGTCATCATATTCATGTCGGTTGGGATATTTGTACTTTGTAATGCTCAAAAATGGGCTAAAACCAAGATTTTTGCCAGTTTTTTGAGCAAAATAAATGTCTGATTAAAAAGCAACTGTCTTTTTCGGAACCTACAAAAGCGGGCGAGCTGATTGATGTCAAACTCGCATCGCTTTATACCTGTTTCAATAAATGTTCGCGTAAAATATAAAAACCGTTTTTAAAAGAGGTGTATGTGCGCTGTATCGATTAAAGAAAATGCAAAAAGGTGTGCGAACCAATAGGAATTTAACTCTAAACTAACCGTCTAGATCCACAGATTTTAAATATGTTATTTGTTTTTTGCTCGCACTGTTATTTTGCACCAAAATTAAATAAAATATTTGTTTTTAGCCCACTTTTTGCCCTCATAATCAAAACCAGCAATAGTAGCCAACCAAATTGATTTTGACGTTGATCAAACCGTCTAGCATCATACTCAAATCGGTTGGGAGATTTGTACTTTGTAATGCTCAAAAAATGGGCTAAAACCAAGACTTTTGCCAGTTTTTTTTGAGTAAAATGAATGTCTGATTAAAAAGCAACTGTTTTTCTCGAAACCTACAAAAGCGGGCGAGCTGATTGATGTCAAACTCGCATTGCTTTACACCTGTTTTAATAACTTTTCGCGTAAAATATAAAAATCGTTTTTAAAAGAGGTGTATGCCCGCTATATCAATTAAAGAAAATGCAAAAAAGTGTGCGAACCAATAGGAATTTAACTCTAAACTAACCGTCTAGATCCACAGATTTTAAATATGTTATTTGTTTTTTGCTCGCACTGTTATTTTGCATTAAAATTAAATAAACAATTTGTTTTTAGCCCACTTTTTGCCCTCATAAAGAAAACCAGCAATAGTAGCCAACCAAATTGATTTTGACGTTGATCGAACCGTCTAGTCATCATACTCAAGTCGGTTGGAACATTTGTACTTTGTAATGCTCAAAAATGGGCTAAAACCAAGATTTTTGCCAGTTTTTTGAGCAAAATAAATGTCTGATTAAAAAGCAACTGTCTTTTTCGGAACCTACAAAAGCGGGCGAGCTGATTGATGTCAAACTCGCATCGCTTTATACCTGTTTCAATAAATGTTCGCGTAAAATATAAAAACCGTTTTTAAAAGAGGTGTATGTGCGCAGTATCGGTTAAAGAAAATGCAAAAAGGTGTGCGAACCAATAGGAATTTAACTCTAAACTAACCGTCTAGATTCACAGATTTTAAATATGTTATTTGTTTTTTGCTCGCACTGTTATTTTGCACCAAAATTAAATAAAATATTTGTTTTTAGCCCACTTTTTGCCCTCATAATGAAAACCAGCAATAGTAGCCAACCAAATTGATTTTGACGTTGATCGAACCGTCTAGTCATCATATTCATGTCGGTTGGGATATTTGTACTTTGTAATGCTCAAAAATGGGCTAAAACCAAGATTTTTGCCAGTTTTTTGAGCACAATAAATGTCTGATTAAAAAGCAACTGTCTTTTTCGGAACCTACAAAAGCGGGCGAGCTGATTGATGTCAAACTCGCATCGCTTTATACCTGTTTCAATAAATGTTCGCGTAAAATATAAAAACCGTTTTTAAAAGAGGTGTATGCCTGCTATATCGATTAAAGAAAATGAAAAAAGTGTGCGAACCAATAGGAATTTAACTCTAAACTAACCGTCTAAATCCACAGATTTTAAATATGTTATTTGTTTTTTGCGCGCACTGTTATTTTGCACCAAAATTAAATAAAATATTTGTTTTTAGCCCACTTTTTGCCCTCATAATGAAAACCAGCAATAGTAGCCAACCAAATTGATTTTGACGTTGATCGAACCGTCTAGTCATCATACTCAAGTCGGTTGGGACATTTGTACTTTGTAATGCTCAAAAATGGGCTAAAACCAAGATTTTTGCCAGTTTTTTGAGCAAAATAAATGTCTGATTAAAAAGCAACTGTCTTTTTCGAAACCTACAAAAGCGGGCGAGCTGATTGATGTCAAACTCGCATTGCTTTATAACTGTTTCAATAAATTTTCGCGTAAAAAATAAAAACCGTTTTTAAAAGAGGTGTATGTGCGCAGTATCGATTAAAGAAAATGCAAAAAGGTGTGCGAACCAATAGGAATTTAACTCTAAACTAACCGTCTAGATCCACAGATTTTAAATATGTTATTTGTTTTTTGCTCGCACTGTTATTTTGCACCAAAATTAAATAAAATATTTGTTTTTAGCCCACTTTTTGCCCTCATAATGAAAACCAGCAATAGTAGCCAACCAAATTGATTTTGACGTTGATCGAACCGTCTAGTCATCATACTCAAGTCGGTTGGGACATTTGTACTTTGTAATGCTCAAAAATGGGCTAAAACCAAGATTTTTGCCAGTTTTTTGAGCAAAATAAATGTCTGATTAAAAAGCAACTGTCTTTTTCGGAACCTACAAAAGCGGGCGAGCTGATTGATGTCAAACTCGCATCGCTTTATACCTGTTTCAATAAATTTTCGCGTAAAATATAAAAACCGTTT